>JABSTT010003062.1:0-47727 GCA_013339685.2 Hyalomma asiaticum
TGGTTATTTGGAATGCAAATAACAGTGAAAATCACGCTCCTAAGTTTTAGCGACGTAGGCGGTCCCGAATTCATTGCTTAGAACACGAGTGCAAGAAACGACCTTTTATGCACTTAGAGTGCGCAACTACTGTATTCACTAAAGGAACGGGGGAAACACTTTGAAAGGTAATGATTAGCAAAGAGACAAAGAAGGCACCAATATACACCTTTAGATTTCCTTCTAAGTGTTCACACAGGAAATTTCTCATGCAGAAACATCGGTCCGTGTCTCATGTTTTCATGCTCTGTTAACCTTGTGTTCGTGAAGACTCCCTCATTTGGGCATAGCTCGCAGAATAACACTGCAATGTTTGGCCATTTGGAATGCAAGTAAATGTGAAAATCACTCCTAAGCTTTAGCGACGTAAGCGGTCTTGAATTCCTTGCTGGAACACAACTGCAAGAAACGACGTTTTATGCACTTACAGCGCGCAACTGCTGTATTCAATAAAGGAACGCGCGAAACAACTTGAAAGGTAATGGTTATCAAAGAGACCAGGAAAGCACCTATACACACCTTTAGATTTCCTTAATAGTGTGCACATAGGAAATTTCTCATGCAGAAACAGTCCTCTGCATTTGATGTTTTGATGCTCTGGTAACCTTTTGTTCGTGAAAAGACCGTTTCCTTTATTTGGGCATGGCTCGCAGAATAACACTGGAATGTTTGGCCATTTGCAATGCAAATAAAAGTGAAAATCACTCCTAAGCTTTAGCGACATAAGCAGTCTTGAATTCCTTGCTAGGAAAAAAATTGCAAGAAACGACGGTTTATGCACTTACAGTGGGCAATTGCTGTATTCACTAAAGGAACGGGCGAAACAACTTGAAAGGTAATGGTTAGCAAAGCAACAAGGAAAGCACCTATAGACACCTTTAGATTTCCTTCGAAGTGTGCACGCAGGAAATTTCTCACGCAGGAACATTGGTCTGCATCTCATGTTTTGATGCTCTGGTAACCTTGTGATTCATGAAAAGACCGTTTCCGTCATTTGGGCATGGCTCAAAGAATAACAGTGCAACGTTTGGCTGTTTGGAATGAAAATAATGGTTAAAATCACACTCCTAAGCATTAGCGACATAAGTGGTCATGAATTCTTTGCTAGGAACAAAAGTGCAACAAACGACGTTTTTTGCACTTACAGTGCGCAACTGCTGTATTCACTAAAGGAACCGGCGAAACACTTTGAAAGTTAATGGTTAGGAAAAAGACAAGGAAAGCACCTATACACACCTTTAGATTGCCTTCGAAGTGCGCACGCAGGAAATTTCTCATGCAGAAACATTGGTCTGCGTCTCATGTTTTGATGCTGTGGTAACCTTGTGTTCGTGAAAGACTATTTCCATCATCTGGGCATAGCTCGTAGAGTAACACTGGAATGTTTGGCTATTTGGAATGCAAATAATGGTGAAAATCACACTACTAAGCTTTAGCGACGTAGCCGGACACGAATTCTTTGCGAGGAACACGTGACATTTTATGCGCTTACAGTGCGCAACTGCTGTATTCACTAAAGGAACGGGGGAAACACTTTGAAAGGTAATGGTGTTCAAAGAGACAAGGAAAGCACCTCTACACACCTTTAGATTTCCTTTTGAGTGTGCACACAGGAAATTTCTTGTGCAGAAACATTGGTCGGTGTCTCATGTTTTGTTGCTCTGGTAAGTTTGTGTTCGCGAAAAGATGCTTTCCTTGATTTGGGCATGGCTCGCAGATTACCACTACAATGTTTGGCTATTTGGAATGGAAATAATGGTAAAAATCACACTCCTAAGCATTAGCGACGTAAGTGGTCCTGAATTCTTAGCTAGGAACACAAGTACAAGAAACGACGTTTTATGCACTTACAGCGGTATTCATCCAAAGGAACGGGGGGGAGGCAATGTAATGGTTAGCAAAGAGACAAGGAAAGCACCAATATACACCTTTAGATTTCCTTCGAAGTGTGCACGCAAGAAATTTCTCACACAGGAACATTGGTCTGCGTCTCATATTTTGATGCTCTCGTAAGCTTGTGTTCGTGAAGAGACCGTTTCCTTCATTTGGGCATGGCTCGCAGAATAACACTGCAATGTTTGGCTATTTTGAACACAAATAATGGTGAAAGTCACACTCCTAAGCTTTAGCGACGTAAGTGGTCCTGAATTCTTTGCTAGGAACAAAATTGCAAGAAACGACGGTTTATGCACTTACAGTGGGCGATTGCTGTATTCACTAAAGGAACGGGCGAAACAACTTGAAAGGTAATGGTTAGCAAAGCAACAAGGAAAGCACCTATAGACACCTTTAGATTTCCTTCGAAGTGTGCACGCAGGAAATTTCTCACGCAGAAACATTGGTCTGCATCTCATGTTTTGATGCTCTGGTAAACTTGTGTTCGTGAAAAGACTGTTTCCCTCATTTGCGCATAGCTCGCAGAATAACACTGCAATGTTTGGCTATTTCGAATGCAAATGGTGAAAATCACATTCCTAAGCTTTAGCGACGTAGGCGAACCCGAATTCCTTGCTAGGAACACAACTGCAAGAAACGACGTTTTATGCACTTACAGACCGCAACTGCTGTATTCACTAAGGAAACAGGCGAAACAACTTAAGGGCAATGGTTAACAAAGAGAGAAGGAAAGCACCAATATACACCTTTATATTTCCTTCTAAGTGTGCACACAGAATATTTCTCATGCAGAAACATTGGTCTGCATCTCATGTTTTGATGCTCTGGTAACCTTGTGTTCGTGAAAAGATCGTTTCCGTCATTTGGGCGTCGCTCGAAGCATGACACTGCAATGTTTGGCTACTTGGAATGCAAATAATAGTAAAAATCCCACTCCTTAGCGTTAGCGACGTTAGTGGCCGTGATTCTTTGCTAGGAACACGTATGCAAGAAACGATGTTTTATGCACTGACAGTGTGCAACTGCTGTATTTGCTGAAGGAATGGCGCGAAACAACTTGAAAGGTAATGTTTTGCAAAGAGACAAGGAAAGCACCTATATAAACCTTTATATTTCCTTCTAAGTGTGCACACAGGATATTTTTCATGCAGAAACATTGGTCTGCATCTCATGTTTTGATGCTCTGGTAACCTTGTGTTCGTGAAAAGATCGTTTCCGTCATTTGCTCGAAGCATGACACTGCAATGTTTGGCTACTTGGAATGCAATAACTAGTGAAAATCACACTCCTCTTAAGCGACGTTAGTGGTCCCGAATTCTTTGCTAGGAACACAAGTGCAAGAAAGCGACGTTTTATGCACTTACAGCACGCAACTGCTGTATTCGCTGAAGGAACGGGCGAAACAACTTGAAAGGTAATGTTTAGCAAAGAGACAAGGAAAGCAGCTATATACACCTTTATATTTCCTTCTAAGTGTGCACACAGGATCTTTCTCATGCAGAAACATTGGTCCGTATCTCATGTTTTGATGCTCTGGTAACCTTGTGTTCGTGAAAAGATCGTTCCCGTCATTTGGGCGTGGCTCGAAGCACGACACTGCAATGTTTGGCTACTTGGAATGCAAATAATAGTGAAAATCACACTCCTAAGCTTTAGTGACGTAGGAGGACCCGAATTCCTTGCTAGGAACACAACTGCAAGAAACGACGTTTTATGCACTTACCGCCCGCAACTGCTGTATTCACTAAAGAAACGGGCGAAACACCTTGAAAGGTAATGGTTAGCAAAGCAACAAAGAAAGCACCTATATACACCTTCATATTTTCTAAGTGTGCACACAGGATATTTCTCATGCAGAAACATTGGTCCGTGTCTAATGTTTTTATGCTCTGGTAACGTTGTGTTCCTGAAAAGACTGTCCATAATCTGGGCATAGCTCCCAGAATAACACTTGAATGTTTGGCTATTTGGAATGCAAATAATGGTGAAAATCACATTCCTAAGCTTTAGCGACGTAGGAGGACCCGAATTCCTTGCTAGGAACACAACTGCAAGAAACGACGTTTTATGCACTTACCGCCCGCAACTGCTGTATTCACTAAAGAAACGGGCGAAACACCTTGAAAAGTAATGGTTAGCAAAGCAACAAGGAAAGCACCTATATAACCTTTATATTTCCTAAGTGTGCACACAGGATATTCTCATGCAGAAACATTGGTCCGTGTCTAATGTTTTTAAGGACAGAAAGTTGAGCGAGTTGGTAACAGTCCATAATCAAAGAAGAGGCGTGCAGGACACGGACACCAGAAGAGCAGTGAACAACACGAACGCCGCGTGTTGTTCACTGCTTCGTGGCGTTCGTGTTGTTCACTGCTCTTCTTGTGTCCGTGTCCTGCACGCCTCTTCTTTTGATTATGTAATGTTTTTATTCTCTGGTAACGTTCTGTTCCTGAAAGGACTGTTTCCATCATCTGCGCGTAACTCGCAGAATAACACTGCAATGCTTGGCTCCTAAGCTTTAGGGACACTCCTAAGCTTTAGGGCCGTAAGTGGTCCTGAATTCTTTGCTAGGAACACGAGTGCTAGAAGTGATGTTTTATGCACTTACAGTGCGCAACTGCTGTATTCACTAAACGAACGGGCGAAACAACTTAAAGGTAATGGTTAACAAAGAGAGCAGGAAAGCACCAATATACACCTTTAGATTTCCTTCTAAGTGTGCACACAGGAAATTTCTCATGGGGAAACATTGGTCCGTGTCTAATGTCTTGATGCTCTGGCAAACTTGTGTTCGTGAAAATACCGTTTCTGTCATTTGTACATAGCTCAAAGAATAACACTGCAATGTTTGGCTATTTGGAATGCAAATAACAGTGAAAATGTAACTCCTAAGCTTTAGCGACGTAAGCGGTCCCGAATTCATTGCTTAGAACACGAGTGCAAGAAACGACCTTTTATGCACTTACAGTGCGTAACCCCTGTATTCACTAAAGGAACGGCCGAAACACTTTCAAAGGTAATGGTTTGCAAAGACACAAGGAAAGCACCTATATACACCTTTATATTTCCTTCTAAGTGCGCACACAGGATATTTCTCATGCAGAAACATTGGTCCGTGTCTCATGTTTTGATGCTCTGGTAAACTTGTGTTCGTGAAAAGAATGTTTCTTGATTTGGGCATGGCTCGCAGAAAAACACTGCAATTTTTGGCTATTTGGAATGCAAGTAATGGTGAAAATCACACTCTTAAGTTTAGAAACAACTTAATGAGCAAACAGACAGTGAAGCCTAGGACACCATAGGGGAAGTTACTTGTGGTATTGTAATTGTGGAGAAAGTAGAAAGGAATTAAAGTGGACGAAAAGACAAACCTTGCCTTCGGTGGGAACCGAACCCACGACCTTCGGATGTCGCGTCCGATGCTCTACTTTTCCTGGGCTTCATTGTCTGTTTGCTCATTAAGTTGTTTCTAAACTTAGGAGTGTGATTTTCACCATTATTTGCATTCCAAATAGCCAAAAATTGCAGTGTTTTTCTGCGAGCCATGTCCAAATCAAGAAACATTCTTTTTACGAACACAAGCTTACCAGAGCATCAAAACATGAGACACGGACCAATGTTTCTGCATGAGAAATATCCTGTGTGCACACTTAGAAGGAAATATAAAGGTGTATATAGGTGCTTTCCTTGTCTCTTTGCTAAACATTACCTTTCAAGTTGTTTCGCCCGTTCCTTCAGCGAATACAGCAGTTGCGTGCTGTAAGTGCGTAAAACGTCGTTTCTTGCACTTGTGTTCCTAGCAAAGAATTGGGAACCACTAACGTCGCTAAAGAGGAGTGTGATTTTCACTATTATTTGCATTCCAAGTAGCCAAACATTGCAGTGTCATGCTTCGAGCCACACCCAAATGACGGAAACGATCTTTTCACGAACACAAGGTTACCAGAACATCAAAACATGAGATGCAGACCAATGTTTCTGCATGAGAAATATTCTGTGTGCACACTTAGAAGGAAATATAAAGGTGTTTGTTGATGCTTTCCTTCTCTCTTTGTTAACCATTACCCTTAAGTTGTTTCGCCTGTTTCTTTAGTGAATACAGCAGTTGCGCGCTGTAAGTGCATAAAACATCGTTTCTTGTAGTTTTGTTCCAGCAAGGAATTCAAGACCGCTTATGTCGCTAAAGCTTAGGAGTGATTTTCACTTTTATTTGCATTGCAAATGGCCAAACATTCCAGTGTTATTCTGCGAGCCATGCCCAAATAAAGGAAACGGTCTTTTCACGAACAAAAGGTTACCAGAGCATCAAAACATCAAATGCAGAGGACTGTTTCTGCACGAGAAATTTCCTATGTGCACACTATTAAGGAAATCTAAAGGTGTGTATAGGTGCTTTCCTGGTCTCTTTGATAACCATTACCTTTCAAGTTGTTTCGCGCATTCCTTTATTGAATACAGCAGTTGCGCGCTGTAAGTGCATAAAACGTCGTTTCTTGCAGTTGTGTTCCAGCGAGGAATTCAAGACCGCTTACGTCGCTAAAGCTTAGGAGTGATTTTCACATTTATTTGCATTCCAAATGGCCAAACATTGCAGTGTTATTCTGGAGCTATGCCCAAATGAGGGAGTCTTCACGAACACAAGGTTAACAGAGCATGAAAACATGAGACACGGACCGATGTTTCTGCATGAGAAATTTCCTGTGTGAACACTTAGAAGGAAATCTAAAGGTGTATATTGGTGCCTTCTTTGTCTCTTTGCTAATCATTACCTTTCAAAGTGTTTCCCCCGTTCCTTTAGTGAATACAGTAGTTGCGCACTGTAAGTGCATAAAAGGTCGTTTCTTGCACTCGTGTTCTAAGCATTGAATTCGGGACCGCTTACGTCGCTAAAACTTAGGAGCGTGATTTTCACTGTTATTTGCATTCCAAATAACCAAACTTTGTAGTCTTATTCTTTGAGCCATGCCCGAATGATATAACGGTCTTTTGTCGAACACAAGGTTACCAGAGCGTCAAAACATTAGACACGAACCAATGTTTCTGCATGAGAAATATCCTGTGTGCACGCTTAGAAGGAAATATAAAGGTGTATATAGGTGCTTTCCTTGTCTCTTTGCAAACCATTACCTTTGAAAGTGTTTCGGCCGTTCCTTTAGTGAATACAGGGGTTACGCACTGTAAGTGCATAACACGTCGTTTCTTGCAGTTGTATTCTTAGCAGAGAATTCCGGACCACTTACGTCGCTAAAGCTTAGGAGTTAGATTTTCACTGTTATTTGCATTCCAAATAGCCAAACATTGCAGTGTTATTCTTTGAGCTATGTACAAATGACAGAAACGGTATTTTCACGAACACAAGGTTGCCAGAGCATCAAAACATGAGACACGGACCAATGTTTCTGCATGAGGAATTTCCTGTGTGCGCACTTCGAAGGAAATCTAAGGGTGTATATTGGTGCTTTCCTTGTCTCTTTGCTAACCATTACCTTTCAGTGTTTCGCCCGTTCCTTTAGTGAATACAGCAGTTGCGCACCGTCAGTGATAAAACGTCGTTTCTTGCACTTGTGTTCCTAGGAAAGAATTCGGGTCCGCCTAAGTCGCTAAAGCTTAGGAGTCTGGCTTTCATCATTATTTGCATTCTAAATAACCAAACATTGCACGCAGAATACTGCGAACCATGCCCAGATGACGGAAACAGTCTTCACGAACACAACGTTCCCAAAGCATCAAAACATGAGACGCAGACCAATGTTTCTGTGTGAGAAATTTCCTGCGTGCACACTTCGAAGGAATTCTAAAGGTGTATATTGGTGCTTTCCTTGTCTCTTTGCTAACCATTGCCTTTCAAGTTGTTTCGCCCGTTCCTTAGCTGAATACCGCAGTTGCGCACTGTAAGTGCATAAAACGTCGTTTCTTGCACTTGTGTTCCTAGCAAAGAATTCGGGACCACTAACATCGCTTAAGAGGAGTGTGATTTTCACTATTATTTGCATTCCAAGTAGCCAAACATTGCAGTGTCATGCTTCGAGCCACACCCAAATGACGGAAACGATCTTTTCACGAACACAAGGTTACCAGAACATCAAAACATGAGATGCAGACCAATGTTTCTGCATGAGAAATATTCTGTGTGCACACTTAGAAGGAAATATAAAGGTGTTTGTTGATGCTTTCCTTCTCTCTTTGTTAACCATTACCCTTAAGTTGTTTCGCCTGTTTCTTTAGTGAATACAGCAGTTGCGCACTGTAAGTGCATAAAACGTCGTTTCTTGCACTTGTGTTCCTAGCAAGGAATTCAGGACTGCTTACGTCGCTAAAGCTTAAGAGCGTGATTTTCAGTTTTATTGCATTCTAAATAGCCAAACATTGCAGTGTTATTCTGCGAGCCATGCCCAAATGATGGAAACGGTCTTTTCACGAACACAGAGCATCAAAACATGAAAAGCAGACCAATGTTTCTGCATGAGAAATTTCCTGTGTGCACACATCGAAGGAAATCTAAAGGCGTATGAAGGGGCTTTCCTTGTTCCTCTGCTAACCATTACCTTTCAAAGTGTTTCGCCCGTTACTTTAGTGAATACAGCAGTTGCGCACTGTAAGTGCATAAAACGTCGCTTCTTGCACTTGTGTTCCTAGCAAAGAATTCGGGTCCGCCTACGTCGTGAAAGCTTAGGAGCGTGATTTTCACCTTTATTTGCATTCCGAATAGCCAAACGTTCCAGTGTTATTCTGCGAGCTATGCCCAAATGATGGAAACAGTCTTTTCAGCAACACAAGGTTACCAGAGCATCAAAAAATGAGACGCAGACTAGTGTTTCTGCATGAGAAATTTCCTGTGTGCACACTTATATGGAAATATAACCATTACCTGCTAACCATTGCCTTTCAAGGTGTTTCGCCTGTTTCTTTAGTGAATACGGCAGTTGGGCACTGTAAGTGCATTAAACGTCGTTTCTTGCAGTTGTGTTGCTAGCAAGGAATTCAGGGCCGCTTACGTCGCTAAAGCTTAGGAGTGTGATTTTCACTTTTATTTGCATTCCAAATAGCCAAACATTCCAGTGTTATTCTGCGAGCTATGCCCAAATGACGGAAAGAGTCTTTTCACGAACACAAGGTTAGCAGAGCATCAAAACATGAGATGCAGACCAATGTTTCTGGATGATAAATATCCTGTGTGCACACATCGAAGGAAATCTACCTGTGTATATTGGTGCTTTCCTTGTCTCTTTGCTAACGATTACCTTTCAAAGTGTTTCGCCCGTTCCTTTATTGTATACCGCAGTTGCGCACTGTAAGTGCATAAAAAGTCGTTTCCTGCACTTGTGTTGCTAGCAAAGAATTAAGGACCACTTATGCCGCTAAATTTAGGAGTAACGAAAGGGAAGGGATCAAGGTCTCGTTCTTTATTTGTTAGAAACAACTTAATGAGCAAACAGACAGTGAAGCCTAGGACACCATAGGGGAAGTTACTTGTGGTATTGTAATTGTGGAGAAAGTAGAAAGGAATTAAAGTGGTCGAAAAGACAAACCTTGCCTTCGGTGGGAACCGAACCCACGACCTTCGGATGTCGCGTCCGATGCTCCGCCTTCGTAGCTCAGTTGGTAGAGCATCGGACGCGACATCCGAAGGTCGTGGGTTCGGTTCCCACCGAAGGCAAGGTTTGTCTTTTCGTCCACTTTAATTCCTTTCTACTTTCTCCACAATTACTATACCACAAGTAACTTCCCTATGCTTTCCTAGGCTTCAGTGTCTGTTTGCTCATCAAGTTGTTTCTAACAAATAAAGAACGAGCCCTTGACCCCTTCCCTTTCGTTATTTCATAGCTTGGGCCTCGTTGCGGCGGACTTGGTGCCTTAGGTAGCATGCGAGGGCTTATTGGGCAGCAGCCATCTCATCTAAGTTCACGTTCTACGTGACGCCTCCTGGCAAGAAAGTGTGTTCCACACACGTCCGCCTTGGCACGAGTGGCGCTGCCTAACACTCCCAGGATAATACGTACATAAATACACAATAAAGTGGACGGGGGGACGACCGCCTTCGTAGCTCAGTTGGTAGAGCATCGGACGCGACATCCGAAGGTCGTGGGTTCGGTTCCCACCGAAGGCAAGGTTTGTCTTTTCGTCCACTTTAATTCCTTTCTACTTTCTCCACAATTACAATACCACAAGTAACTTCCCCTATGCTTTCCTGGGCTTCATTGTCTGTTTGCTCATTAAGTTGTTTCTAACAAATAAAGAACGAGCCCTTGACCCCTTCCCTTTCGTTATTTCATAGCTTGGGCCTCGTTGCGGCAGACTTGGTGCCTTAGGTAGCATGCGAGGGCTTATTGGGCAGCAGCCATCTCATCTAAGTTCACGTTCTACGTGACGCCTCCTGGCAAGAAGTGTGTTCCACACACGCCGCCTTGGCCGTGAGTGGCGCTGCCTAACACTCCTAGGATAATACGTACATAAATACACAATAAAGTGGACGGGGGGACGACCGCCTTCGTAGCTCAGTTGGTAGAGCATCGGACGCGACATCCGAAGGTCGTGGGTTCGGTTCCCACCGAAGGCAAGGTTTGTCTTTTCGTCCACTTTAATTCCTTTCTACTTTCTCCACAATTACAATACCACAAGTAACTTCCCCTATGCTTTCCTAGGCTTCATTGTCTGTTTGCTCATTAAGTTGTTTCTAACAAATAAAGAACGAGCCCTTGACCCCTTCCCTTTCGTTATTTCATAGCTTGGGCCTCGTTGCGGCAGACTTGGTGCCTTAGGTAGCATGCGAGGGCTTATTGGGCAGCAGCCATCTCATCTAAGTTCACGTTCTACGTGACGCCTCCTGGCAAGAAGTGTGTTCCACACACGCCGCCTTGGCCGTGAGTGGCGCTGCCTAACACTCCCAGGATAATACGTACATAAATACACAATAAAGTGGACGGGGGGACGACCGCCTTCGTAGCTCAGTTGGTAGAGCATCGGACGCGACATCCGAAGGTCGTGGGTTCGGTTCCCACCGAAGGCAAGGTTTGTCTTTTCGTCCACTTTAATTCCTTTCTACTTTCTCCACAATTACAATACCACAAGTAACTTCCCCTATGCTTTCCTAGGCTTCATTGTCTGTTTGCTCATTAAGTTGTTTCTAACAAATAAAGAACGAGCCCTTGACCCCTTCCCTTTCGTTATTTCATAGCTTGGGCCTCGTTGCGGCAGACTTGGTGCCTTAGGTAGCATGCGAGGGCTTATTGGGCAGCAGCCATCTCATCTAAGTTCACGTTCTACGTGACGCCTCCTGGCAAGAAGTGTGTTCCACACACGCCGCCTTGGCCGTGAGTGGCGCTGCCTAACACTCCCAGGATAATACGTACATAAATACACAATAAAGTGGACGGGGGGACGACCGCCTTCGTAGCTCAGTTGGTAGAGCATCGGACGCGACATCCGAAGGTCGTGGGTTCGGTTCCCACCGAAGGCAAGGTTTGTCTTTTCGTCCACTTTAATTCCTTTCTACTTTCTCCACAATTACAATACCACAAGTAACTTCCCCTATGCTTTCCTGGGCTTCAGTGTCTGTTTGCTCATTAAGTTGTTTCTAACAAATAAAGAACGAGCCCTTGACCCCTTCCCTTTCGTTATTTCATAGCTTGGGCCTCGTTGCGGCAGACTTGGTGCCTTAGGTAGCATGCGAGGGCTTATTGGGCAGCAGCCATCTCATCTAAGTTCACGTTCTACGTGACGCCTCCTGGCAAGAAAGTGTGTTCCACACACGCCGCCTTGGCCGTGAGTGGCGCTGCCTAACACTCCCAGGATAATACGTACATAAATACACAATAAAGTGGACGGGGGGACGACCGCCTTCGTAGCTCAGTTGGTAGAGCATCGGACGCGACATCCGAAGGTCGTGGGTTCGGTTCCCACCGAAGGCAAGGTTTGTCTTTTCGTCCACTTTAATTCCTTTCTACTTTCTCCACAATTACAATACCACAAGTAACTTCCCCTATGCTTTCCTAGGCTTCATTGTCTGTTTGCTCATTAAGTTGTTTCTAACAAATAAAGAACGAGCCCTTGACCCCTTCCCTTTCGTTATTTCATAGCTTGGGCCTCGTTGCGGCAGGACTTGGTGCCTTAGGTAGCATGCGAGGGCTTATTGGGCAGCAGCCATCTCATCTAAGTTCACGTTCTACGTGACGCCTCCTGGCAAGAAGTGTGTTCCACACACGCCGCCTTGGCCGTGAGTGGCGCTGCCTAACACTCCCAGGATAATACGTACATAAATACACAATAAAGTGGACGGGGGGACGACCGCCTTCGTAGCTCAGTTGGTAGAGCATCGGACGCGACATCCGAAGGTCGTGGGTTCGGTTCCCACCGAAGGCAAGGTTTGTCTTTTCGTCCACTTTAATTCCTTTCTACTTTCTCCACAATTACAATACCACAAGTAACTTCCCCTATGCTTTCCTAGGCTTCATTGTCTGTTTGCTCATTAAGTTGTTTCTAACAAATAAAGAACGAGCCCTTGACCCCTTCCCTTTCGTTATTTCATAGCTTGGGCCTCGTTGCGGCAGACTTGGTGCCTTAGGTAGCATGCGAGGGCTTATTGGGCAGCAGCCATCTCATCTAAGTTCACGTTCTACGTGACGCCTCCTGGCAAGAAAGTGTGTTCCACACACGCCGCCTTGGCACGGAGTGGCGCTGCCTAACACTCCCAGGATAATACGTACATAAATACACAATAAAGTGGACGGGGGGACGACCGCCTTCGTAGCTCAGTTGGTAGAGCATCGGACGCGACATCCGAAGGTCGTGGGTTCGGTTCCCACCGAAGGCAAGGTTTGTCTTTTCGTCCACTTTAATTCCTTTCTACTTTCTCCACAATTACAATACCACAAGTAACTTCCCCTATGCTTTCCTAGGCTTCATTGTCTGTTTGCTCATTAAGTTGTTTCTAACAAATAAAGAACGAGCCCTTGACCCCTTCCCTTTCGTTATTTCATAGCTTGGGCCTCGTTGCGGCAGACTTGGTGCCTTAGGTAGCATGCGAGGGCTTATTGGGCAGCAGCCATCTCATCTAAGTTCACGTTCTACGTGACGCCTCCTGGCAAGAAAGTGTGTTCCACACACGCCGCCTTGGCCAGTGAGTGGCGCTGCCTAACACTCCCAGGATAATACGTACATAAATACACAATAAAGTGGACGGGGGGACGACCGCCTTCGTAGCTCAGTTGGTAGAGCATCGGACGCGACATCCGAAGGTCGTGGGTTCGGTTCCCACCGAAGGCAAGGTTTGTCTTTTCGTCCACTTTAATTCCTTTCTACTTTCTCCACAATTACAATACCACAAGTAACTTCCCCTATGCTTTCCTAGGCTTCATTGTCTGTTTGCTCATTAAGTTGTTTCTAACAAATAAAGAACGAGCCCTTGACCCCTTCCCTTTCGTTATTTCATAGCTTGGGCCTCGTTGCGGCAGACTTGGTGCCTTAGGTAGCATGCGAGGGCTTATTGGGCAGCAGCCATCTCATCTAAGTTCACGTTCTACGTGACGCCTCCTGGCAAGAAAGTGTGTTCCACACACGCCGCCTTGGCCACGAGTGGCGCTGCCTAACACTCCCAGGATAATACGTACATAAATACACAATAAAGTGGACGGGGGGACGACCGCCTTCGTAGCTCAGTTGGTAGAGCATCGGACGCGACATCCGAAGGTCGTGGGTTCGGTTCCCACCGAAGGCAAGGTTTGTCTTTTCGTCCACTTTAATTCCTTTCTACTTTCTCCACAATTACAATACCACAAGTAACTTCCCCTATGCTTTCCTAGGCTTCATTGTCTGTTTGCTCATTAAGTTGTTTCTAACAAATAAAGAACGAGCCCTTGACCCCTTCCCTTTCGTTATTTCATAGCTTGGGCCTCGTTGCGGCAGACTTGGTGCCTTAGGTAGCATGCGAGGGCTTATTGGGCAGCAGCCATCTCATCTAAGTTCACGTTCTACGTGACGCCTCCTGGCAAGAAGTGTGTTCCACACACGCCGCCTTGGCCGTGAGTGGCGCTGCCTAACACTCCCAGGATAATACGTACATAAATACACAATAAAGTGGACGGGGGGACGACCGCCTTCGTAGCTCAGTTGGTAGAGCATCGGACGCGACATCCGAAGGTCGTGGGTTCGGTTCCCACCGAAGGCAAGGTTTGTCTTTTCGTCCACTTTAATTCCTTTCTACTTTCTCCACAATTACAATACCACAAGTAACTTCCCCTATGCTTTCCTGGGCTTCATTGTCTGTTTGCTCATTAAGTTGTTTCTAACAAATAAAGAACGAGCCCTTGACCCCTTCCCTTTCGTTATTTCATAGCTTGGGCCTCGTTGCGGCAGACTTGGTGCCTTAGGTAGCATGCGAGGGCTTATTGGGCAGCAGCCATCTCATCTAAGTTCACGTTCTACGTGACGCCTCCTGGCAAGAAAGTGTGTTCCACACACGCCGCCTTGGCCGTGAGTGGCGCTGCCTAACACTCCCAGGATAATACGTACATAAATACACAATAAAGTGGACGGGGGGACGACCGCCTTCGTAGCTCAGTTGGTAGAGCATCGGACGCGACATCCGAAGGTCGTGGGTTCGGTTCCCACCGAAGGCAAGGTTTGTCTTTTCGTCCACTTTAATTCCTTTCTACTTTCTCCACAATTACTATACCACAAGTAACTTCCCCTATGCTTTCCTAGGCTTCAGTGTCTGTTTGCTCATCAAGTTGTTTCTAACAAATAAAGAACGAGCCCTTGACCCCTTCCCTTTCGTTATTTCATAGCTTGGGCCTCGTTGCGGCGGACTTGGTGCCTTAGGTAGCATGCGAGGGCTTATTAGGCAGCAGCCATCTCATCTAAGTTCACGTTCTACGTGACGCCTCCTGGCAAGAAAGTGTGTTCCACACACGTCGCCTTGGCCACGAGTGGCGCTGCCTAACACTCCCAGGATAATACGTACATAAATACACAATAAAGTGGACGGGGGGACGACCGCCTTCGTAGCCCAGTTGGTAGAGCATCGGACGCGACATCCGAAGGTCGTGGGTTCGGTTCCCACCGAAGGCAAGGTTTGTCTTTTCGTCCACTTTAATTCCTTTCTACTTTCTCCACAATTACTATACCACAAGTAACTTCCCCTATGCTTTCCTAGGCTTCAGTGTCTGTTTGCTCATCAAGTTGTTTCTAACAAATAAAGAACGAGCCCTTGACC
Source organism: Hyalomma asiaticum (assembly GCA_013339685.2). Taxonomy (NCBI): domain Eukaryota; kingdom Metazoa; phylum Arthropoda; class Arachnida; order Ixodida; family Ixodidae; genus Hyalomma; species Hyalomma asiaticum. The sequence goes on from JABSTT010003062.1 coordinate 15,146, forward strand.
CCTTCCCTTTCGTTATTTCATAGCTTGGGCCTCGTTGCGGCAGGACTTGGTGCCTTAGGTAGCATGCGAGGGCTTATTGGGCAGCAGCCATCTCATCTAAGTTCACGTTCTACGTGACGCCTCCTGGCAAGAAGTGTGTTCCACACACGCCGCCTTGGCCATGAGTGGCGCTGCCTAACACTCCCAGGATAATACGTACATAAATACACAATAAAGTGGACGGGGGGACGACCGCCTTCGTAGCCCAGTTGGTAGAGCATCGGACGCGACATCCGAAGGTCGTGGGTTCGGTTCCCACCGAAGGCAAGGTTTGTCTTTTCGTCCACTTTAATTCCTTTCTACTTTCTCCACAATTACTATACCACAAGTAACTTCCCCTATGCTTTCCTAGGCTTCAGTGTCTGTTTGCTCATCAAGTTGTTTCTAACAAATAAAGAACGAGCCCTTGACCCCTTCCCTTTCGTTATTTCATAGCTTGGGCCTCGTTGCGGCGGACTTGGTGCCTTAGGTAGCATGCGAGGGCTTATTAGGCAGCAGCCATCTCATCTAAGTTCACGTTCTACGTGACGCCTCCTGGCAAGAAAGTGTGTTCCACACACGTCCGCCTTGGCCGACGAGTGGCGCTGCCTAACACTCCGATAATACCTACATAATACACAATAAGTGGACTGGGGACGACCGCCTCGTACTCAGTTGGTTAGAGGGCATCGGACGCGACTTTCCGAAGGTCCGTGGTGTTCGTTCCACGAAACAAGGTTTGTCTTTTCGTCCACTTAATTCCTTTCTACTTTCTCCACAATTACAATACCACATAACTTCCCTATGCTTCCGGGCTTCATTGTCTGTTTGCCATTAAGTTGTTTCTAACACTAAGAACGAGCCTTGACCCCTTCCCTATTGCAAGCTTGAGCCCTTGCCCCCTATCATGCTAGAGGGCTTTTGGGGCGAGCAGTCTCATTTCATACTTGACGCCTCCTAACCTTGTGTTCCTGAAGAGACTGTTTCCTTCATCTGGGCATAGCTCGCAGGATAACACTGGAATGTTTGGCTATTTCGAAGGCAATAATGGTGAAAGTCACACTCCTAAGCTTTAGCGACGTAGGCGGACCCGAATTCTTTGCTAGGAACACAAGTGCAAGAAACGACGTTTTATTCACTTACGGTGCGCAACTGCTGTATTCACTAAAGGAACGGGCGAAACACTGAAAGGTAATGGTTAGCAAAGAGACAAAGAAGGCACCAATATACACCTTAAGATTTCCTTCGAAATGTGCACGCAGGAAATTTCTCATGCAGAAAGTCTGGTCTGAGTGTCATGTTTTGATGCTGTGGTAACCTTGTGTTCGTGAAAAGACTATTTCCGTCATCTGGGTATAGCTCGTAGAATATCACTGGAATGTTTGGCTAATTGGAATGCAAATAATGGTGAAAATCAGACTCCTAAGCTTTAGCGACGTAAGCGGTCCTGAATTCTTTGCTAGGAACAAAAGGCCGGGCGAAAAAACTTGAAAGGTAATGGTTAGCAGAGGAACAAGGAAAGCCCCTATATACACCTTTAGATTTCCTTCAAAGTGTGCACACAGGAAATTTCTCATGCAGCAACATTGTTCCGTGTCTCATTTTTTGAGACTCTGGTAAACTTGTGGTCGTGAAAAGCCCGTTTCCGTCATTTGGGCATAGCTCGCAGAATAACACTGGAACGTTTGGCTATTCGGAATGCAAATAAAGGTGAAAATCACGCTCCTAAGCTTTCACGACGTAGGCGGACCCGAATTCTTTGCTAGGAAAACAAGTGCAAGAAGCGACGTTTTATGCACTTATAGTGCGCAACTGCTGTATTCACTAATGTAACGGGCGAAACACTTTGAAAGGTAATGGTTAGCAGAGGAACAAGGAAAGCCCCTTCATACGCCTTTAGATTTGCTTCGATGTGTGCACACAGGAAATTTCTCATGCAGAAACATTGGTCTGCTTTTTCATGTTTTGATGCTCTGTGTTCGTGAAAAGACCGTTTCCATCATTTGGTCATGGCTCACAGAATAACACTGCAATGTTTGGCTATTTAGAATGCAATAAATCTGAAAATCACGCTCTTAAGCTTTAGCGACGTAAGCAGTCCTGAATTCCTTGGTAGGAACACAAGTGCAAGAAACGACGTTTTATGCACTTACAGTGCGCAACTGCTGTATTCACTAAAGAAACAGGCGAAACAACCTAAGGATAATGGTTAACAAAGAGACAAGGAAAGCACCAATATACACCTTTAGAATTCCTTCGTAGTGTGCACGCAGGAAATTTCTCATGCAGAAACATTGGTCCGTGTCTCATGTTTTGATGCTCTGGTAAGCTTGTGTTCGTGAAAAGAATGTTTCTTGATTTGGGCATGGCTCGCAGAAAAACACTGCAATTTTTGGCTATTTGGAATGCAAATAATGGTGAAAATCACACTCCTAAGTTTAGTGGTATAAGTGGTCCGGAATTCTTTGCTAGCAACACAAGTGCAGGAAACGACGTTTTATGCACTTACAGTGCGAAACTACGGTATACAATAAAGGAACGGGCGAAACACTTTGAAAGCTAATGGTTAGCAAAGAGACAAAGAAGGCACCAATATACACCTTAAGATTTCCTTGGAAATGTGCACGCAGGAAATTTCTCTTGCAGAAACTCTGGTCTGAGTCTCATGTTTTGATGCTGTGGTAACCTTGTGTTCGTGAAAAGACTATTTCCGTCATTTGGGCATGGCTCAAAGAATAACACTGCAACGTTTGGCTATTTGGAATGGAAATAAAAGTGAAAATCACACTCCTAAGCTTTAGCGACGTAAGCGGCCCTGAATTCCTTGCTACGAACACAAGTGCAAGAAAGGATGCTTTAAGCACTTACAGTGCGCTACTCCCGTATTCCCTAAAGAAACGGGCGAAACACCTTGAAAGGCAATGGTTAGCAGGTAATGGTTATATTTCCATATAAGTGTGCACACAGGAAATTTCTCATGCAGAAACATTGGACTGCGTCTCATTTTTTGATGCTCTGGTAACCTTGTGTTGCTGAAAAGACTGTTTCCATCATCTGGGCATAGCTCGTAGAATAACACTGGAATGTTTGGCTAATTGGAATGCAAATAATGGTGAAAATCACACTCCTAAGCTTTAGCGACGTAGGTGGACCCTAATTCTTTGCTAGGAACGCAATTGCAAGTAACGACCTTTTATGCACTTACACTGCCCAACTGCTGTATTCACTAAAGGAACGGGGGAAACAATTTGAAAGGTAATGGTTAGCAAAGAGACAAAGCAGGCACCAATATACACCTTTAGATTTTCATCTAAGTGTATGGTATGGTATGGTATGGTATGGTGTGGGTTTAGTGGCGCAAAAGCGACTAAGGCTATGCTGCGCCAGTCACAGGGTGATATGATGGTGGTACATACATAATGGTGCAATTAATGACAATGGCTTGAGGTAAAGTGGCTGTATAAGGGCCTAAAAGAAATGCGCACTAGGTGTGCGTCAAATGTATATAATTTATGAGACTGTGACAAACACATGGAAAATATCAGGCGAAGATAAAAATAGAGGGTGATAAGATGTCACTAGTCAGTACAGCAGTCATTGTATTGGTTAAATCTTGTTGAGAAAACCTGCTTCCTCTAAAAAGCTTATTGCATTAGTATGGTGTACAACGGCTTCATCTCCTAAAACGAGCTTTGGGTGGAGTGGTACTTGCGATTTGTAAAGAGCGTGGAAGTGCTTTTGTCTGCTAGTTTCAAGGTGTGGGCAAGAGATTAAAATGTGTAATATTGTTAAAGGTTCTTGGCAGTTTTCACACAGTGGCGGTTGCTCCTTTGTTAGCAAGAAGTTGTGTGTCAGGTGCGTGTGGCCTATTCGGAGCCGGCACAGTACAACTTCAAAAAACCGTTTCTGGTGCTCGGCATGTCTTCCACTCGCCAAGAACGGGCTTGACAAGATGGAGCTTATTGTTTGTACAGGAGTCCCACCGTTGCTGCCATTTTAATAAGACTGCTAGACGAATCGTTCGCTGGCTGTCTTTTAAGGGTATTTTTATTGTGGTTATGTGTTTCTGCGCGGCCAAAGAAGCAGCATTCGTCTGCCTTTTCATTGCCAGGTATACCGATGTGACTCGGCACCCAACAAAAACGGATCAATATATCCTGGCTCTTGGAAACCAACATGTTCAATATATCCGCAAGTAATGGTTCACAGTCCGACCTTAAATGTAGGGCCTTTAATATGCTGAGTGAGTCAGTGAATATGACAGCTTTTTTGCTTCGTGCGGCGATAATTCTCTTAACTGCTTCCAGTAGAGCGTAAGCCTCTGCTGTGAAGATAGAAACACACAGAGGCACCCTAATGCTGACTGTGCATTTCTCAGTTACGATCCCAACACCCACATGATTTTTGGTTTTCGAACCGTCTGTATAATATTCCGTGTAGCTTTTATATTTATACTGAAGAGCACGAAATTCTTGTAGTATATGTTCTGGTGGAGTGTCTTTTTTCCTCAAATGGGTTAGGGAGAAATCGCAGAGCTCCTTTGTTTCAAACCAAGGCGGCACTCTTGGTGACTTCTCAGCAATATTCAGTGCCTCGTCGGCGATATCGTATGTGTGGCATGATTCCTCAAAACGTAGAATGAGCGGTTTTATAGAGTTGGGCCGGTTTAAATAATGCAAACGTGTGTTACATTCGGTGATGATACTGTAGCATATGTGTTGTGGCGAAGACTTAATTCTTAGGACATAGGTCACAGTTAGTAGCACCCGTCGATGACTCAGAGAAGGTTCATTGCAATCAGCATACAGACTCTGCACCGGTGAAGTTCTGTATGCGCCACTGGATAGCCGCAACCCGAGATTGTGTATGGGATCGAGCCGTCGAAGATAGGATTCGCGTGCTGAGCCATATACAACACAGCCATAATCTAGAATGCTACGTACTACAGATCGGTAGATACGCAGCAGGCACAGACGGTCAGCTCCCCACTGCTTATATGACAAGACTTTTAAAATGTTTAGAGCTCTACTTGCCTTGGTTTTTAGTGCGTTTATGTGGGCCAGAAAGCTTAGCTTTTTATCGAATGTGACACCTAAGAATTTGTGCTCAATCTTCACCGGTATTGCGACATTGCGTAGTTTTAGGTCTGGGTCGGGATGCAATCCTCTTTTTTGCGTGAACAGAACGGCAACAGTTTTTTGTGTGGAAAAGTGGAAGCCATTTTTGTCAGCCCAATGTGTCAGTTTATTTACAGCAATTTGCAGTTGCCTCTCACAGGTAGGCAAACTTGAGGCACGACAGGCAATTTGGAGATCGTCGACGTACAGAGTACATAACTGAGGGAGGAATGGCCTTATTAATGCTGTTCATTTTAACTACAAAGAGAGTTGTGCTGAGGATGCGACCTTGCGGTACACCATTTTCTTGGGAAAAAGTGCGCGAAAGTACGGTGCCCAGCCGTACCTGAAAGGTTCTGTCAGCCATAAAATCCGACAGACAATTCAACATCCTACCACGAATGCCTAGGTCTGCGAGGTCACGTAAAATACCAAATCTCCAAGTGGTATCGTAGGCTTTATCCAAATCGAAAAATACTGCAAGGCAGTATTGCTTGTGCAAAAAAGCTTCCCTGATGATGTGCTCAAGTCGAACGAGATGGTCAGTGGTAGAACAACCCTTTTTATATCCACACTGGTGAGGATCTATTAGGTTCCTTGAATATAGGATGAAAGATAGTCTGATGTTTATAACGCTTTCGTAGGATTTAGCCAGGCAGCTTGTCAAAGCAATTGGTCTATAACTGCTGGGAGAAGTGGGGGATTTGCCGGGTTTTAGAAATGGCACCACTATTGCATTTTTCCATTCTTTTGGCATTATCCCCGTTTCCCACATTCTGTTAAAAAAGTTGAGAAGAGCTTTTGTGGAAGCTTGAGAGAGGTGCGCGAGCATCGAATAATGAATACGGTCAGGGCCTACTGCTGTCTGTTTGCCACTGGAAAGTACTCTATTTAGTTCTTCTAGTGTGATTGGACTATTGTAGCATTCATTTGCGGCACCAGTGGTGGGTAGCCTCTGTTTTTCTGCAGACTGTTTGTATTTAATGAATGTATTAGAGTAATTGGCTGAACTGGACACATTGTGAAAGTGTTCACCCAGAATGTTTGCCTGTTCCTGAAGTGTAGTCTGTATGCCTGGTGTTGTGAGTAAGGGTATGGTGTATGACGAATAATCTCCCCTGAACTTCCTTAGCTGGGCCCATAACCTTTTAGATGTGATGGTACTGCTGAGGGAAGATACATATTTTTGCCATGACAATTTTTGCGCCTGCCTCCGGACATATCGTGCTTTCGCTTTTGCCTGCTTGAAATGTACTAAGTTGCTATAGGTGGGGTACCTTCTCAGGACACCCCACGCCTTGTTCTGTAGTTTCTTCACTTCCGTGCACTCCTGTGTCCACCAAGGGTTCAATTTCTTTCGCAAAATTGTGGATGACTGTGGGATTGCCTTTTCTGCAGCTGCTATCAGAATAGATGTGATTTTTTCATTCGTTTCATCAATGGTGAGGTCGGATGAGAGTGCGTCCTCGAGTTTCGCCACCTCCATAAAGTGCGACCAGTCCGCGCGGTGCAACTTCCAGCGAGGAGGTCTACAGTTTGTTGTGGGAAGAGTGGACGATAACTTTATGATTGCGGGTAAATGATCACTCCCATAGGACGTCTCAAGGACTTCCCAGTGAAGATCACTAAAAATGGATGGCGAACAGAATGCTAAATCCAGACAACTAAATTTGCGTGTGTTAGGTGAGAAGTATGTTGGCGAGTGTGAGTTTAAAAGACATATGTCATTTGACAAGATAAAATCTTCTATGAGCTTTCCTCTCTGGTCTGTCTTTTCACTACCCCAAAGTGTGCAATGAGCATTAAAATCGCCAACTAAAAGAAATGGTTTTGGCAATTGTGCTATTAGATCCTCCAAGTCTCTGATAGTTATGCTGTGATCAGGCGGTATATATATGGAGCAAACAGAGATAGTTTTATATGATAGAGCAGTGACAGCTACTGCTTCCAGGGAGGTATTTAGAGTAATGTGTCGTACAGGTGTGCCACTTTTTATAACTATAGCGACACCTCCTGACAATCTGCTAGCATGCTCGCGGTCCTTTCGGAAAACCGAAAAACCTTTGAGGAATCGCCTGTTAGCCGGTCCCAGGTTTGTCTCCTGTAGACAAAATACAACAGGCGAGAAATTATGTATTATATCCTGGACGTCACCTAAATTATGAATAAGGCCTCTACAATTCCAATGTATGAGGAAAGCCATATTGGTAGAGCAGAGAGAGACTTAGGTATATGTGTGAGTTTGAGAGCGAAGGTGACGTTTCTCAGTGGGAAAGATGCCTACTTGGAGTGGTGGCAACCATTCAGGTTGCTGATCCTTTTTTTGACGCGCTTGCAGAGAGCGTCAGTTTCTTACCACGCTCAAGCGAGCGCTGATCCTTTGGCGTCAAGGACGCCGGTGTTTTGACATCGACCTCCATAACCCCGTCAGAGGGGCTGGAGGTTCTGGTGCTGGGACCTGAGACGCGCGTCTCAGGCCTTGTCGTGCGGTATAATCGTGGGCCTTGTGCTACGGGTGTTTGCGGGCCCACCTTTGAGGATGTTGCAGCAGGACTGGCTGCTGCTACAGGGGGGGTGGAGGGGGCCACTGCGGGGACGCTAGTCGCGATCCCAGTGGGCCCCTGAACCTGCTGTGGCACTACCCCCTGTCGTGCCACATCGGAGAAGCTTCGTTTAGGTAAGCATGAAAGTCGCTTCCTTGCCTCATAATAGGATAGTTTTTCATTCACAGTCAAAGCAATCACTTCTTTTTCTTTCTTCCAGCAAGGGCAAGAGCGGGAGTAAGCTGCGTGATCCCCCTCGCAGTTCACGCAATGGGGTGAAGAGTGGCAGTTCTCAGATGAATGATCGGTAGCACTACATTTCGCGCAGGTTGCTTTTCCTCGACATGAATGATAGGCGTGCCCAAATCTTTGACATTGGAAACAACGCCTCGGGTTTGGGATGTACGGTCGAACGTTGATTTTGATATACCCTGCCTCAAGTGAGGTGGGCATCACGCTGGTACCAAAGGTAAGTATAACATGTTTTGTTGGCACTTCCTGGTCATTTCGACCAATCACAATTCTTTGAACTTTCACGACATTCTGTTCTTGGAATCCTTCAAGAAGTTCCTCATCACTGAGACCTCAGAAATCTTCCTCTGATATGACGCCTCGACTTGTATTCAGGGAACGGTGGGCTGAGATTATTACAGTGTCCTTCCCAATTTTTGTGAGCTCAGAGAGCTTCTGCAGTTGTTCTTTCTCGTTCAATTCAAGGAGGATGTCTCCACTCGACATTTTCGATGCTTTGTATGTGGGCCCTATCTTTTCCTTCAGGCACTTAGCCACGAGGAAAGGAGAGATCTTCCGGACAGGTGTAGTTTCGCTGTGAATGACATGGTATTTCGGAAATGTGGGTGCATTTTTGCGAAAGGAGAACTCAAAAGTTGCTTCGGTGCGGCCTCTATTCTGAGGCCGATCGTAAGAAAAGGATGCTTGAGATGCCATGAGAAGTGTAATTATTCAGCAGCAGCGCCAACCGCCCACCACGGAGCCCAACAAGGGGACGTGGCAGAACTCGTTTACAAGTCTGCACACGCCAGTTGTACGCCACCGCTATAACCAAATATGGTGTACCCAAGGTTGGGTAGCCACACAAGGTTAACCCTCGCCGCCGTGAAAGTGGGAAGTAATGGAAAAGAGGAGAAGACAGGATAGATCGAAAGTAAGAGAGAAAGACGAAGATGTGAGAGGAGAGAGACAGGAAAAGGCGACTGCCGATTTCCCCCGGGCGGGTCAATCCGCGGGTGCCGTCTACGTGAAGCTGGGGCCAAAGGGGTGTGTTGCCTCTTCCAGGGGGCCTTAAAGGTCCAATCACCCGGCGTCGGCTCAACCCCCAGGATCCCCTTTTCCCCGGACACGGCTAAGCCACGCACGGCGACACGTGGGAGGGGGTCGAAACCCCCCCATTGGCTCGGGTCCGTGGTGTCGCCACACACCAAACGCCTGCTCACGCAGACGCCCCTGCGGGGTCATCTAAGTGTGCACACAGGAAATTTCTCATGCAGAAACATTGGTCTGCGTCTCATGTTTTGATGCTCTGGTAACCTTGTGTTCCCGAAGAGACTGTTTCCTTCATCTGGGCATAGCTCGCAGGATAACACTGGAATGTTTGGCTATTTGGAAGGCAATAATGGTGAAAGTCACACTCCTAAGCTTTAGCGACGTAGGCGGACCCGAATTCTTTGCTAGGAACACAAGTGCAAGAAACGACGTTTTATGCACTTACAGTGCGCAACTGCTGTATTCACTAAAGTAACGGGCGAAACACTTTGAAAGGTAATGGTTAGCAGAGGAACAAGGAAAGCCCCTTCATACGCCTTTAGATTTGCTTCGATGTGTGCACACAGGAAATTTCTCATGCAGAAACATTGGTCTGCTTTTCATGTTTTGATGCTCTGTGTTCGTGAAAAGACCGTTTCCATCATTTGGGCATGGCTCACAGAATAACACTGCAATGTTTGGCTATTTAGAATGCAATAAATCTGAAAATCACGCTCTTAAGCTTTAGCGACGTAAGCAGTCCTGAATTCCTTGCTAGGAACACAAGTGCATGAAACGACGTTTTATGCACTTACAGTGCACAACTGCTGTATTCACTAATGAAACAGCCGAAACAACTTAAGGATAATGGTTAACAAAGAGAGAAGGAAAGCACCAATATACACCTTTATATTTCCTTCTAAGTGTGCACACAGAATATTTCTCATGCAGAAACTTTGGTCTGCATCTCATGTTTTGATGTTCTGGTAACCTTGTGTTCGTGAAAAGATCGTTTCCGTCATTTGGGTGTGGCTCGAAGCATGACACTGCAATGTTTGGCTACTTGGAATTCAAATAATAGTGAAAATCACACTCCTCTTAAGCGATGTTAGTGGTCCCGAATTCTTTGCTAGGAACACAAGTGCAAGAAACGACGTTTTATGCACTTACAGTGCGCAACTGCGGTATTCAGCTGAGGAACGGGCGAAACAACTTGAAAGGCAATGGTTAGCAAAGAGACAAGGAAAGCACCAATATACACCTTTAGAATTCCTTCGAAGTGTGCACGCAGGAAATTTCTCACACAGAAACATTGGTCTGCGTCTCATGTTTTGATGCTTTGGTAACGTGTTCGTGAAGACTGTTTCCGTCATCTGGGCATGGTTCGCAGAATAACACTGCAATGTTTGGTTATTTAGAATGCAAATAATGGTGAAAGTCAGTCTCCTAAGCTTTAGCGACGTAGGCGGACCCGAATTCTTTGCTAGGAACACAAGTGCAAGAAACGACGTTTTATTCACTTACGGTGCGCAACTGCTGTATTCACTAAAGGAACGGGGGAAACACTTTGAAAGGTAATGGTTAGCAAAGAGACAAAGAAGGCACCAATATACACCTTAGGATTTCCTTCGGAATGTGCACGCAGGATATTTCTCATGCAGAAACTTTGGGCTGCATCTCACGTTTTGATGCTCTGGTAACCTTGTGTTCGTGAAAAGACCGTTTCCGTCATTTAGGCGTGGCTCGAAGCATAACACTGCAATGTCTGGCTATTTCGAATGCAAATAATAGTGAAAATCACACTCCTAAGCTTTAGCGACATAAGCGGTCCTGAATTCCTAGATAGGAACACACTGCAAGAAACGACGTTTTATGCACTTAAAGCGCGCAACTGCTGTACTCACTAAATAAACGGGCGAAAAAACTTGATAGGTAATGGTTAGCAAAGAGAAGAAAAGCACCAATATGCACCTTTAGATTTCCTTCTAAGTGTGCACACAGGAAAATTCTGATGCAGAAACATTGGTCCGTGTCTAATGTTTTGATGCTTTGGTAACATTGTGTTCCTGAAAAGACTGTTTCCATAATCTGGGCATAGCTCGCAGAATAACACGAATTTTTGGCTATTTGGAATGCAAATAAAGGTGAAAATCACGCTTCTAAGCTTTCACGACGTAGGCGGACCCGAATTCTTTGCTAGGTACACAAGTGCAAGAAACGACGTTTTATGCACTTACAGTGCGCAACTGCTGTATTCACTAAAGAAACGGGCGAAACACTGAAAGGTAATGGTTAGCAGAAAAACAAGGAAAGCCCCTTCATACGCCTTTAGATTTCCTTCGATGCGTGCACACAGGAAATTTCTCATGCAGAAACATTGGTCTGCTTTTCATGTTTTGATGCTCTGGTATCCTTGTGTAGAGAAAAGACTGTTTCCCTCATTTCGGCATAGCTCGCAGAATAACGCTGGAATGTTTGGCTATTTGGAATGCAAATAACAGTGAAAATCACGCTCCTGAGCTTTAGCGACGTAAGCGGTCCAGAATTCTTAGAACACGAGTGCAAGAAACGATGTTTTATGCACTGACGGTGCGCAAATGCTGTATTCACTAAAGGAACGGGCGAAACAGCTTGAAAGGTAATATTTAGCAAAGAGACAAGGAAAGCCCCTTCATACGCCTTTAGATTTCCTTCGATGTGTGCACACAGGATATTTTTCATGCAGAAACATTGGTCTGCATCTCATGTTTTGATGCTCTGGTAACCTTGTGTTCGTGAAAAGATCGTTTCCGTCATTTGGGCGTGGCTCCAAGCATGGCACTGCAATGTTTGGCTACTTGGAATGCAAATAATAGTGAAAATCACACTCCTAAGCTTTGGCGACGTAAGCGGTCCCCAATTATTTGCTAGGAACACAAGTGCAAGAAACGACGTTTTATGCACTTATAGCACGCAACTGCTGTATTCGCTGAAGGAACGGGCGAAACAAATTGAAAGGTAATGTTTAGCAAAGCAACAAGGAAAGCATCTATATACACCTCTAGATTTGCTTCTAAGTGTGCACACAGGATATTTCTCATGCAGAAACTTTGGTCCGTGTCTCATTTTTTGATGCTCTGGTAACCTTGTGTTCGTGAAAAGATCGTTCCCGTCATTTGGGCGTGGCTCGAAGCACGACACTGCAATGTTTGGCTACTTGGAATGCAAGTAATAGTGAAAATCACACTCCTAAGCTTTAGTGACGTAGGAGGACCCGAATTCCTTGCTAGGAACACAACTGCAAGAAACGACGTTTTATGCACTTACCGCCCGCAACTGCTGTATTCACTAAAGACACGGGCGAAACACCTTGAAAGGTAATGGTTAGCAAAGCAACAAAGAAAGCACCTATATACACCTTTATATTTCCTAAGTGTGCACACAGGATATTTCTCATGCAGAAAGATTGGTCCGTGTCTAATGTTTTTATGCTCTGGTAACGTTGTGTTCCTGAAAGGACTGTTTCCATCATCTGCGCATAACTCGCAGAATAACACTGCAATGCTTGGCTATTTGGAATGCAAATAACAGTGAAAATCACACTCCTAAGCGTTAGCGACGTTAGTGCTCCCGAATTCTTTGCTACGATCAAAAGGCAAGAAACGATGTTTTATGCACTTACAGCACGCAACTGCTGTATTCCCTGAAGGAACGGGCGAAATAACTTGAAAGGTAATGTTTAGCAAAGAGACAAGGAAAGCACCTATATACACCTTTATATTTCCTTCTAAGTGTGCACACAGGAAATTTCTCATGGGGAAACGTTGGTCCGTGTCTAATGTCTTGATGCTCTGGCATCTTGTGTTCGTGAAAATACCGTTTCAGTCATTTGTACATAGCTCAAAGAATAACACTGCAATATTTGGCTATTTGGAATGCAAATAACAGTGAAAATCTAACTCCTAAGCTTTAGCGACGTAAGCGGTCCGGAATTCTCTGCTAAGAACACAACTGCAAGAAACGACGTTTTATGCACTTACAGTGCGTAACCCCTGTATTCACTAAAGGAACGGCCGAAACACTTTCAAAGGTAATGGTTTGCAAAGAGACGAGGAAAGCACCTATATACACCTTTATATTTCCTTCTAAGTGTGCACACAGGATATTTCTCATGCAGAAACATTGGTCTGCATCTCATGTTTTGATGCTCTGGTAACCTTGTGTTCGTGAAAAGATCGTTTCCGTCATTTGGGCGTGGCTCGAAGCATGGCACTGCAATGTTTGGCTACTTGGAATGCAAATAATAGTGAAAATCACACTCCTAAGCGTTAGCGACGTTAGTGCTCCCGAATTCTTTGCTAGGATCAAAAGGCAAGAAACGATGTTTTATGCACTTACAGCACGCAACTGCTGTATTCGCTGAAGGAACGGGCGAAAAAACTTGAATGGTAATGTTTAGCAAAGAGACGAGGAAAGCACCTATATACACCTTTATATTTCCTTCTAAGTGTGCACACAGGATATTTCTCATGCAGAAACATTGGTCCGTGTCTCATGTTTTGATGCTCTGGTAAGCTTGTGTTCGTGAAAAGAATGTTTCTTTATTTGGGCATGGCTCGCAGAAAAACTGCAATTTTTGGCTATTTGGAATACAAGTAATGGTGAAAATCACACTCCTAAGTTTATGAACAAATCGCAAGGTACGATTTAAAACAGGGAATGTCGCGGGAGCCAAAGTTTCGACAAGCGGACTTGTCTTCGTCAGGGCGGCAACTGCCTTCTCCAGCGTTCGTTTATGTACGCCTTTGTACACCCTCCCCCGTCCTCAGAAAGAGAGGAGGAGAAGAGCAGCAGGTGCGAACATACACACACAAAAGGAAAAAAAAAAAAAAAGGGGGGGGGGTTGGGTGTAGGGGTATTTGGGTGACAGGTGTTAGCGTGACTACTATAAATGGCAAGAGCGAAAGTTTCTAGAGAATCCGCTCTTTGTACATATCTTGCACATGCATTGTGTGCACAGGGCTAGAAAGCAGGGTGGAGAAAAGGAAACACACGCTCGGAACAAAAGTTACTCCTATGTCATGGTCCCCCTCCTCCACCCAGTACCACCTGCCCCGCACCAACAATGCATTTCATGGAAAGCATGGGGCTAAAAAAAGGTAACTACACTGTTTAACGTCCTTGTTCTCCTGGAACTGGATGGGGGCTCAGCACCTGAAAGTAGACTTTCTGGGAGAAACATTGTTAGCTTGTGCATACCTCAACCTTTTGTCGTCTTTGTTAACACTCTTCCGTATCTAATGGACTCAAGAGTTCCCTTTGAAAGGTTTATGCCTGTAGGTTGGAGAGTATTGAACCTGTATATGAGATACGATTCCCTGTATTTTCTGTCCCTCGGCGAGCGGAAGTTTCCTTGGAGTATGGAGAGTTTCAGTTCATCGAAATTATGACCTGTCATATTAAAGTGCTGCGCCACTGCCTTCGGCAGGTTATTCGCGGTGTCCGCGCGGTGCCCGTTTAATCTAACATTGATTGGTTGACCAGTTTCGCCGACGTACTGCTTGTGACAGAGTGAACATTCCAACATGTAAATAACGTTCGAACTAGTGCAAGTGAAACTTGATTTTACATGATGGACATAGTCACTTCCCGTGCTTTTAACTTTAAGATCATTTTGAATATGCTTGCAAGTCTTACATCTGGGACGGGAGCAAGTTATTACGCAGGCGGTGCGCTGAGGGTTTACTTTGGCATGTACTAGCAGGTCTTTAAAGTTTCTATTACGGCGGTAGGTGACTCTTGGTATTTCCGGAAACGCTTTTCTAAGGCGATCGTTGCTTGTTAGTATTGGATAGTATTTCCGAAGAATATTATTTATGTTTGGAAGCGAGTTGGAGTATTTCGTTATGAATGCTAGCGGCTGGTTGGCCTGCGCTTTAGGGGCTCTTTTTTCTAGCGCTGGTGTCCTATCTAGTTTAAGCGCGTCATTGTATGCCTTGTTGAGAGCGTCGTGCGGGTGATTTCGTTCAACTAAGGTTGCCTTTAAATTGCTTAAGTGGTGAACGTAATCCGCGTCGTTGCTACAAATCCTTCTTATGCGCCTTGCCTGTCCTATAAATATGCCCTGTTTGCAGTGTCGCGGGTGATGGCTACTATAGTTGAACCTTAGTTGAACGAAATCACCCGCACGACGCTCTCAACAAGGCATACAATGACGCGCTTAAACTAGATAGGACACCAGCGCTAGAAAAAAGAGCCCCTAAAGCGCAGGCCAACCAGCGGCTAGCATTCATAACGAAATACTCCAACTCGCTTCCAAACATAAATAATATTCTTCGGAAATACTATCCAATACTAACAAGCAACGATCGCCTTAGAAAAGCGTTTCCGGAAATACCAAGAGTCACCTACCGCCGTAATAGAAACTTTAAAGACCTGCTAGTACATGCCAAAGTAAACCCTCAGCGCACCGCCTGCGTAATAACTTGCTCCCGTCCCAGATGTAAGACTTGCAAGCATATTCAAAATGATCTTAAAGTTAAAAGCACGGGAAGTGACTATCTGTAAAATGTGACTTCCTCTCTCACTGACAGATAGTCACTGTAAAAGTGACTATCTGTCCATCATGTAAAATCAAGTTTCACTTGCACTAGTTCGAACGTTATTTACATGTTGGAATGTTCACTCTGTCACAAGCAGTACGTCGGCGAAACTGGTCAACCAATCAATGTTAGATTAAACGGGCACCGCGCGGACACCGCGAATAACCTGCCGAAGGCAGTGGCGCGGCACTTTAATATGACAGGTCATAATTTCGATGAACTGAAACTCTCCATACTCCAAGGAAACTTCCGCTCGCCGAGGGACATAAAATACAGGGAATCGTATCTCATATACAGGTTCAATACTCTCCAACCTACAGGCATAAACCTTTCAAAGGGAACTCTTGAGTCCATTAGATACGGAAGAGTGTTAACAAAGACGACAAAAGGTTGAGGTATGCACAAGCTAACAATGTTTCTCCCAGAAAGTCTACTTTCAGGTGCTGAGCCCCCATCCAGTTCCAGGAGAACAAGGAGGTTAAACAGTGTAGTTACCTTTTTTTAGCCCCATGCTTTCCATGAAATGCATTGTTGGTGCGGGGCAGGTGGTACTGGGTGGAGGAGGGGGACCATGACATAGGAGTAACTTTTGTTCCGAGCGTGTGTTTCCTTTTCTCCACCCTGCTTTCTAGCCCTGTGCACACAATGCATGTGCAAGATATGTACAAAGAGCGGATTCTCTAGAAACTTTCGCTCTTGCCATTTATAGTAGTCACGCTAACACCTGTCACCCAAATACCCCTACACCCAACCCCCCCCCCCCGCCTTTTTTTTTTTGTGTGTATGTTCGCACCTGCTGCTCTTCTCCTCCTCTCTTTCTGAGGACGGGGGAGGGTGTACAAAGGCGTACATAAACGAACGCTGGAGAAGGCAGTTGCCGCCCTGACGAAGACAAGTCCGCTTGTCGAAACGTTGGCTCCCGCGACATTCCCTGTTTTAAATCGTACCTTGCGATTTGTTCATCGATTCAAGCATCCATCTTCCCCTGAGCTTCTCTTCTAGTTTGGAATCCTAAGTTTAGCGGCATAAGTGGTCCTGAATTCTTTGCTAGCAACACAAGTGCAGGAAACGACGTTTTATGCACTTACAGTGCGCAACTGCGGTATACAATAAAGGTACGGGGGAACCACTTTGAAAGGTAATGGTTAGCAAAGAGACAAAGCAGGCACCAATATACACCCTTAGATTTTAATCTAAGTGTGCACACAGGAAATTTCTCATGCAGAAACATTGGTCTGCGTCTCATGTTTTGATGCTCTGGTAACCTTGTGTTCCTGAAGAGACTGTTTCCTTCATCTGGGCATAGCTCGCAGGATAACACTGGAATGTTTGGCTATTTGGAGTGCAAATAAAGGTGAAAATCACGCTTCTAAGCTTTGACGACGTCGGCGGACCCGAATTCTTTGCTAGGAACACAAGTGCAAGAAAGGACGTTTTATGCACTTACAGCGCGCAACTGCTGTATTCACTAAAGAAACGGGCGAAACACCTTGAAAGGCAATGGTTAGCAAAGAGACAAGGAAAGCACCAATATACACCCTTAGATTTCCTTCGAAGTGTGCACACAGGAAATTTCTCATGCAGAAACATTGATCCGTGCCATGTTTTGATGCTCTGGTAACCTTGTGTTCGTGAAAAGACCGTTTCCGTCATTTGGGCGTGGCTCGAAGCATGGCACTGCAATGTTTGGGTACTTGGAATGCAAAAAATAGTGAAAATCACACTCCTAAGCTTTAGCGACGTAAGCGGTCCTGAATTCCTTGCTAGGAACACGTATGCAAGAAAGGATGGTTTATGCACTGACAGTGCGCAACTGCTGTATCGCTGAAGGAACGGGCGAAACAACTTGAAAGGTAATGGTTAGCAAAGAGACGAGGAAAGCACCAATATACACCTTTATATTTATTCTAAGTGTGCACACAGGAAATTTCTCATGCAGAGACATTGGTCTGCGTCTCATGTTTTGATGCTCTGGTAACCTTGTGTTCCTGAAGAGACTGTTTCCTTCATCTGGGCATAGCTCGCAGGATAACACTGGAATGTTTGAGACAGGACAAGCGCTCACTTTCATCTACCTTTATTTTTGGCTACGCCGACAAATATATACACGTACCACACGTATGCTCGATTAGTCAAGCACATCGCCACCGTCATCCGACATCACATATCATTACACACATCCGTCGAGATATTTTATCTCCTTTTCTAAGATTAACACATGTTTCGCTAATGCATTCTTTGCCCTTCTTGAAAATAAAATATGCTTCTAACAGTTCACGTGCCGTCTGTTCCCTTCCCCTACCAAGAATTTTCGTTTCTTTCCAGCTTGGCTCGCAATCACTACATTTTGCAGTGTTCTGCGCCGAAGAATCTTGGGCAACTTTGTTCACGTGTGTCAAGAAAGGGAGCAAAAAGAAGAGAATGCGAGAAAAAACATCGCGTAGAATATGCTAAGTGTGCCACTAAGGTGGTCTACGAGGTTCCGATGACGTGCGGTGTATCGTATATAGGACAAACAGGCCGCTGCTTCAATGACCGGGCAATGCAATGTTTGGCTAATTGGAATGCAAATAATGGTGAAAATCACACTCCTAAGCTTTAGCGACGTAGGCGGAGCCTAATTCTTTGCTAGGAACGCAAGTGCAAGTAACGACCTTTTATGCACTTAGTGCCCAACTACTGTATTCACTAAAGAAACGGGGGAACCACTTTGAAAGGTAATGGTTAGCAAAGAGACAAACCAGGCACCAATATACACCCTTAGATTTTAATCTAAGTGTGCACACAGGAAATTTCTCATGCAGAAACATTGGTCTGCGTCTCATGTTTTGATGCTCTGGTAACCTTGTGTTCCTGAAGAGACTGTTTCCTTCATCTGGGCATAGCTCGCAGGATAACACTGGAATGTTTGGCTATTTGGAGTGCAAATAAAGGTGAAAATCACGCTTCTAAGCTTTGACGACGTCGGCGGACCCGAATTCTTTGCTAGGAACACAAGTACAAGAAAGGACGTTTTATGCACTTACAGCGCGCAACTGCTGTATTCACTAAAGAAACGGGCGAAACACCTTGAAAGGCAATGGTTAGCAAAGAGACAAGGAAAGCACCAATATACACCCTTAGATTTCCTTCGAAGTGTGCACACAGGAAATTTCTCATGCAGAAACATTGATCCGTGTCATGTTTTGATGCTCTGGTAACCTTGTGTTCGTGAAAAGACCGTTTCCGTCATTTGGGCGTGGCTCGAAGCATGGCACTGCAATGTTTGGGTACTTGGAATGCAAAAAATAGTGAAAATCACACTCCTAAGCTTTAGCGACGTAAGCGGTCCTGAATTCCTTGCTAGGAACACGTATGCAAGAAAGGATGGTTTATGCACTGACAGTGCGCAACTGCTGTATTCGCTGAAGGAACGGGCGAAACAACTTGAAAGGTAATAGTTAGCAAAGAGACGAGGAAAGCACCAATATACACCTTTATATTTTATTCTAAGTGTGCACACAGGAAATTTCTCATGCAGAAACTTTGGTCTGCGTCTCATGTTTTGATGCTCTGGTAACCTTGTGTTCGTGAAGACGCTCATTTGGGCATAGCTCGCAGAATAACACTGGTATGTTTGGCTTAACAAAACTTGATACTGGGATAGATGGTGCAAGTTCATTGTCACGGTAATATACGTGCAAGAACAACATTCACATTGACACGAGGAGACAGGACAAGCGCTCACTTTCATCTACCTTTATTTTTGGCTACGCCGACAAATATATACACGTACCACACGTATGCTCGATTAGTCAAGCACATCGCCACCGTCATCCGACATCACATATCATTACACACATCCGTCGAGATATTTTATCTCCTTTTCTAAGATTAACAGATGTTTCGCTAATGCATTCTTTGCCCTTCTTGAAAATAAAATATGCTTCTAACAGTTCACGTGCCGTCTGTTCCCTTCCCCTACCAAGAATTTTCGTTTCTTTCCAGCTTGGCTCGCAATCACTACATTTTGCAGTGTTCTGCGCCGAAGAATCTTGGGCAACTTTGTTCACGTGTGTCAAGAAAGGGAGCAAAAAGAAGAGAATGCGAGAAAAAACATCGCGTAGAATATGCTAAGTGTGCCACTAAGGTGGTCTACGAGGTTCCGATGACGTGCGGTGTATCGTATATAGGACAAACAGGCCGCTGCTTCAATGACCGGGCAATGGAACACGCACAGGCTGTTAAGAACGGGGGAAGTAATATGGCAGAAAACTGTGCAAAATGTAGTGATTGCGAGCCAAGCTGGAAAGAAACGAAAATTCTTGGTAGGGGAAGGGAACAGACGGCACGTGAACTGTTAGAATCATGTTTTATCTTCAAGAAGGGCAAAGAATGTATTAGCGACACATCTGTTAATCTTAGAAAAGGAGAGATAAAATATCTAGACGGATGTGTGTAATGATATGTGATGTCGTATGACGCTGGCGATGGGCTTGACTGATGGAGCATACGTGTGGTACGTGTATATATTTGTCGGCGTAGCCAAAAATAAAGGTAGATGAAAGTGAGCGCTTGTTCTGTCTCCTCGTGTCAATGTGAATGTTGTTCTTGCGCCTATATTACCGTGACAATGAATGTTTGGCTATTTGGAATGCAAATAATGGTGAAAATCACACTGCTAAGCTTTAGCGACGTAAGTGGTCCTGAATTCTTTGCTAGGAACACGTGCAAGAAACGGTTTTATGCACTTACAGTGCGCAACTAGCGTATTCACTAAAGGAACGGGCGAAACACCTTGAAATGTAATGGTTAGCAAAACAACAATGAAAGCACCTATAGACACCTTTAGATTTCCTTCTAAGTGTGCACACAGGAAATTTCTCATGCAGAAACGTTGGTCTGCATCTCGTTTTGGTGCTCTGGTTATCTTGTGTTCGTGAAGACTGTTTCCTTGATTTGGGCACGGCTCGCAGAATAACACTGGAATGTTTAGCTATTTGTAATGCAAATACTGGTTAAAAATGACGCTCCTAAGCTTTTGCGACGTAAGTGGTCGTGAATTCTTTGCTAGGAACACAAGTGCAAGAAACGACGTTTTATGCACTTACGGTGCGCAATGCTGTATTCACTAAAGGAACGGGCGAAACACTTTGAAAGGTAATGGTTAGCAGAGGAACAAGGAAAGCCCCTTAATACACCTTTAGATTTCCTTCTGTGTGCACACAGGAAACTTCTCATGAACAAAACATTAGTACGTGTCTCATGTTTTGATGCTCTGGTAACCTTGTTCTGCTAACCATTACCTTTCAAATTGTTTCGCGCGTTCCTTTAGTGAATACAGCCGTTGCGCACCATAAGTAATGAAAAGACGCTTTCCTTGATTTGGGCATGGCTCGCAGATTAACACTGCAATGTTTGGCTATTTTGAATGCAAATAATGGTGAAAGTCACACTCCTAAGCTTTAGCGACGTAAGTGGTCCTGAATTCTTGGCTAGGGACACAAGCGCAAGAAACGACGTTTTATGCACTTACGGTGCGCTACCGCTGTATTCGCTAAACGGGCGAAACACTTTGAAAGGCAATATTTAACAAAGAGACATGGAAAGCACCAATATACACCTTTAGATTTCCTTCGAAGTGTGCACACAGGAAATTTCTCACACAGGAACATTGGTCTGCGTCTCATATTTTGATGCTCTCGTAAGCTTGTGTTCGTGAAGAGACCGTTTCCTTCATTTGGGCATGGCTCGCAGAATAACACTGCAATGTTTGGCTATTTTGAACACAAATAATGGTGAAAGTCACACACCTAAGCTTTAGCGACGTAAGTGGTCCTGAATTCTTGGCTAGGAACAAAAGTGCAAGAAACGACGGTTTATGCACTTACAGTGGGCAATTGCTGTATTCACTAAAGGAACGGGCGAAACAACTTGAAAGGTAATGGCTAGCAAAGCAACAAGGAAAGCACCTATAGACAGATTTCATTCGAAGTGTGCACGCAGGAAATTTCTCACGGAGAAACACTGGTCTGCATCTCATGTTTTGATGCTCTGGTAAACTTGTGTTCGTGAAAAGACCATTTCCGTCATTTGGGCGTGGCTCGAAGCATAACACTGGAATGTTTGGCTATTTGTAATGCAAATAAAAGTGAAAATCACACCCCTAAGCTTTAGCGACTTAAGCGGCCCTGAATTCCTTGCTAGCAACACAACTGCAAGAAACGACGTTTTATGCACCTACAGTGCCCAACTGCCGTATTCAGTAAATAAACGTGCGAAACACTTCGAAAGGTAATGGTTAGCAGAGGAACAAAAAAAGCCCCTTCAGACAGCTTTAGATTTCCTTCTAAGTGTGCACGCAGGAAATTTCTCATGAGGAAACATTGGTCCGTGTCTCATGTTTTGATGCTGTTGTAACCTTGTGTTCGTGAAAAGACTGTTTCCGTCATCTGGGCATAGCTCGCAGAATAACACTGGAAGGTTTGGCTATTAGGAATGAAAATAATGGTGAAGCTCCCACTCCTAAGCTTTAGGGACGTAAGCGGTCGTGAATTCTTTGCTAGGAACACAAGTGCAGGAAACGACGATTTATGCACTTACAGCGGGCAACTGCTGCATTCACTAAAGGCACGGGCGAAACACCTTGAAAGGTAATGGTTAGCAGAGGAACAAGGAAAGCCCCTTAATACACATTTATATTTCTTTCCAAGTGTGCACACAGGAAATTTCTGATGCAGAGACATTGTTCTGCTTCTCATGTTTTGATGCTCTGTTAAGATTGCGTTCGTGAAAAGACGGTTTCCTTGATTTGGGCATGGCTCGCGGATAAACAATGCAATGTTTGGCTATTTGGAATGCAAATAATGGTTAAAATCACACTCCTAAGCTTTAGCGACGTAAGTGGTCCTGGATTCTTTGCTAGGAATACAAGTGCAAGTAACGACCTTTTATGCACTTACAGTGCGCAACTGCTGTATTCACTAAAGGAACGGGGGAAACACTTTGAAAGGTAATGATTAGCAAAGAGACAAAGAAGGCACCAATTTACACCTTTAGATTTCCTTCTAGGTGTTCACAAAGGAAATTTCTCATGCAGAAACATTGGTCCGTGTCTCATGTTTTCATGCTCTGTTAAACCTTGTGTTCGTGAAGACTCCCTCATTTGGGCATAGCTCGCAGAAAAACACTGCAATGTTTGGCCATTTGGAATCCAAATAAATGTGAAAATCACTCCTAAGCTTTAGCGACGTAAGCGTTCTTGAATTCCTTGCTGGAACACAACTGCAAGAAACGACGTTTTATGCACTTACAGCGCGCAACTGCTGTATTCACTAAAGGAACGCGCGAAAAAACTTGAAAGGTAATGGTTAGCAAAGAGACAAGGAAAGCACCTATACACACCTTTAGATTTCCTTAATAGTGTGCACATAGGAAATTTCTCATGCAGAAACAGTCGTCTGCATTTGATGTTTTGATGCTCTGGTAACCTTGTGTTCGTGAAAAGACCGTTTCCTTCATTAGGGTAAGGCTCGCAGAATAACAGTGCAATGTTTGGCCATTTTGAATGCAAATAAAAGTGAAAATCACTCCTAAGCTTTAGCGACATAAGCGGTCTTGAATTCCTTGCTGGAACACAACTGCAAGAAACGATGTTTTATGCACTTACAGCGCGCAACTGCTGTATTCACTAAAGGAACGGGCGAAACAACTTGAAAGGTAATGAGCAAAGAGACAAGGAAAGTACCTATATACACATTTATATATTCCTTCTAAGTGTGCACACAGGAAATTTCTCATGCGAAAACATGTCAGGAGCTCATGTTTTGATGCTCTGGTAACCTTGTGTTCCTGAAAAGACCGTTTCCGTCATTTGGGCATGGCTCAAAGAATAACAGTGCAACGTTTGGCTATTTGGAATGAAAATAATGGTTAAAATCACACTCCTAAGCATTAGCGACATAAGTGGTCCTGAATTCTTTGCTAGGAACACAAGTGCAACGACGTTTTTTACACTTACAGTACGCAACTGCTGTATTCACTAAAGGAACCGGCGAAACACTTTGAAAAGTAATGGTTAGGAAAAAGACAAGGAAAGCACCTATACACACCTTTAGAGTGCCTTCGAAGTGTGCACGCAGGATATTTCTTATGCAGAAACATTGGTCTGCGTCTCATGTTTTGATGCTGTGGTAACCTTGTGTTCGTGAAAAGACTATTTCCATCATCTGGGCATAGCTCGTAGAGTAACACTATAATGTTTGGCTATTTGCAATGCAAATAATGGTGAAAATCACACTCCTAAGCTTTAACGACGTAGCCGGACACGAATTCTTTGCGAGGAACACGTGACGTTTTATGCCCTTACAGTGCGCAACTGCTGTATTCACTAAAGGAACGGGGGAAACACTTTGAAAAGTAATGGCGTTCAAAGAGACAAGGAAAGCACCTCTACACACCTTTAGATTTCCTTCTGAGTGTGCACACAGGAAATTTCTCGTGCAGAAACATTGGTCCGTGTCATGTTTTGTTGCTCTGGTAAGATTGTGTTCGCGAAAAGACGGTTTCCTTGATTTGGACATGGCTCACAGATTACCACTGCAATGTTTGGCTATTTGGAATGGAAATAATGGTTAAAATCACACTCCTAAGCATTAGCGACGTAAGTGGTCCTGAGGTCCTGAATTCTTAGCTAGGAACACAAGCGCAAGAAACGACGTTTTATGCACTTACAGCGCGCAACTGCGGTATTCACCAAAGGAACGGGCGAACAACTTGAAAGGTAATGGTTAGCAAGGAGACAAGAAAAGCACCTATATACACTTTTATATTTTATTCTAAGTGTGCACACAGGAAATTTCTCATGCAGAAACTTTGGTCTGCGTCTCATGTTTTGATGCTCTTGTAACCTTGTGTTCGTGAAGACCCTCATTTGGGCATAGCTCTCAGAATAACACTGGAATGTTTGGCTTAACAAAACTTGATACTGGGCTAGATGGTGCAAGTTCATTGTCACGGTAATATAGCCTCAAGAACAACATTCACATTGACACGAGGAGACATGACAAGCGCTCACTTTCATCTACCTTTATTTTTGGCTATGCCGACAAATATATACACGTACCACACGTATGCTCCATCAGTCAAGCCCATCGCCACCGTCATCCGACATCACATATCATTACACACATCCGTCTAGATATTTTATCTCTCCTTTTCTAAGATTAACAGATGTGTCGCTAATGCATTCTTTGCCCTTCTTGAAGATAAAATGTGATTCTAACAGTTCACGTGCCGTCTGTTCCCTTCCCCTACCAAGAATTTTCGTTTCTTTCCAGCTTGGCTCGCAATCACTACATTTTGCACAGTGTTCTGCTATATTACTTCCCCCGTTCTTAACAGCCTGTGCGTGTTCCATTGACCGGTCATTGAAGCAGCGGCCTGTTTGTCCTATATACGATACACCGCACGTCATCGGAACCTCGTATACCACCTTAGTGGCACACTTAGCATATTCTACGCCATGTTTTTCTCGCATTCTCTTCTTTTTGCTCCATTTCTTGACACACCTGAACAAAGTTGCCCAAGATTCTTCGGCGCAGAACACTGCAAAATGTAGTGATTGCGAGCCAAGCAGGAAAGAAACGAAAATTCTTGGTAGGGGAAGGGAACAGACGGCACGTGAACTGTTAGAAGCATATTTTATTTTCAAGAAGGAGAAAGATGCATTAGCGAAACATGTGTTAATCTTAGAAAAGGAGATAAAATATCTAGACGGATGTGTGTAATGATATGTGATGTCGGATGACGGTGGCGATGTGCTTGACTAATGGAGCATACGTGTGGTACGTGTATATATTTGTCGGCGTAGCCAAAAATAAAGGTAGATGAAAGTGAGCACTTGTCCTGTCTCCTCGTCTCAATGTGAATGTTGTTCTTGCGCCTATATTACCGTGACAATGAACTTGCACCATCTTGCCCAGTATCAAGTTTTGTTAAGCCAAACATTCCAGTGTTATTCTGCGAGCTATGCCCAAATGACGGAGTCTTCACGAACACAAGGTTACCAGAGCATCAAAACATGAGACGCAGACCAAAGTTTCTGCATGAGAAATTTCCTGTGTGCACACTTAGAATAAAATATAAAGGTGTATATAGGTGCTTTCCTTGTCTCTTTGCTAAACATTACCTTTCAAGTTGTTTCGCCCGTTCCTTCAGCGAATACAGCAGTTGCGCACTGTCAGTGCATAAAACGTCGTTTCTTGCATACGTGTTCCTAGCAAGGAATTCAGTATCGCTTACGTCACTAAAGCTTAGGAGTGTGATTCTCATTATTATTTGCATTCCAAGTAGCCAAACATTGCAGTGTCATGCTTCGAGCGACGCCCAAATGACGGAAACAATCTTTTCACGAACACAAGGTTACCAGAGCATCAAAACATGAGATGCAGACCAATGTTTCTGCATGAGAAATGTCCTGTGTGCACACCTAATAGGAAATATAAAGGTGTATATTGGTGCTTTCCTTCTCTTTATGTTAACCATTACCCTTGAGTTGTTTCGCCTGTTTAGTGAATACAGCAGTTGCGGGCTGTAAGCGCACAAAACGTCGTTTCTTGCAGTTGTGTTCCTAGCAAGGAATTCGGGTCCGCCTACGTCGTCAAAGCTTAGAAGCGTGATTTTCACCTTTATTTGCATTCCAAATAGCCAAACATTCAAGTGTTATTCTGCGAGCTATGCCCAGATTATGGAAACAGTCTTTTCAGGAACACAACGTTACCAGAGCATCAAAAGATTAGACACGGACCAATGTTTCTGCATCAGAATTTTCCTGTGTGCACACTTAGAAGGAAATCTAAAGGTGCATATTGGTGCTTTTCTTCTCCTTGCAAACCATTACCTATCAAGTTTTTTCGCCCGTTGATTTAGTGAATACAGCAGTTGCGCGCTTTAAGTGCATAAAACGTCGTTTCTTGCAGTGTGTTCCTAGCTAGGAATTCAGGACTGCTTATGTCGCTAAAGCTTAGGAGTCTGGCTTTCATGATTATTTGCATTCAAAATAGCCAAACATTGCAGTGTTATTCTGCGAGTTATGCCCAGATGACGGAAATAGTCTTTCACGAACACAAGGTTACCACAGCATCAGAACATGAGGCACGGACCAATGTTTCTGCATGAGAAATTTCCTGTGTGCACACATATGATATCTAAAGGTGATTATTGGTGCCGTCTTTGTCTCTTTGCTAACCATTACCTTTCAAAGTGTTTCCCCCGTTCCTTTAGTGAATGCAACAGTTGCGCACTGTAAGTGCATAAAACGTCGCTTCTTGCCCTTGTGTGCCTAGCAAAGAATTCGGGTCCGCCTACGTCGCTAAACCTTAGGAGTGTGATTTTCACCATTATTTGAATTCCAAATAGCCAAACATTGCAGTGTTATTCTGCGAGCCATGCCCAAATGAAGGAAACGGTCTCTTCACGAACACTAGCTTACGAGAGCATCAAAATATGAGACGGAGACCAATGTTCCTGTGTGAGAAATTTCCTGTGGGCACACTTCGAAAGAAATCTAAAGGTGTATAGAGGTGCTTTCCTTGTTGTTTTGCTAACCATTACCTTTCAAGGTGTTGCGCCCGTTCCTTTAGTGAATGCAGCAGTGGACCGCTGTAAGTGCATAAATCGTTGTTTCTTCCACTTGTGTTCCTAGCAAAGAATTCACGACCGCTTACGTCCCTGAAGCTTAGGAGTGGGATTTTCACCATTATTTGCATTCCAAATAGGTAAACATTGCAGTGTTATTCTGCGAGCCATGCCCAAATGAAGAAAACATTCTTTTCACGAACACAAGCTTACCAGAGCATAAAAACATGTGACATGGACCAATGTTTCTGCATGAGTAATATCCTGTGTGCACACTTCGAAAGAAATCTAAAGGTGTATAGAGGTGCTTTCCTTGTTATTTTGCAACCATTACCTTTCAAGGTGTTGCCGCCCGTTCCTTTAATTGATGCGATGGACCGCTGTAAGTGCATAAATCGTTGGTTTCTTTCCACTTTGTGTTCCTAGCAAGACTTCGACGACCGGTACGTCCCCTGAAGCTTAGGATTGGGATTTTTCACCATTTTGCATTCCAAATAGTAACATTGCAGTGTTATTTCTGCGAAGCCCATGGCCCAATGAAAAAACATTCTTTTCACGAACACAAGCTTACCAGAGCTAAAAACATGTGAACATGGACCAATGTTTCTGCATGAGTAATTTCTGTGTGCACACTTAGAATTAAATAACGGTGTAGAGAGGTGGCTTTCCTTGTTATTTTGCAACCATTACCTTTCAGGTGTTTCTCGCCCGTTTAGTGAATACGGCATTTGGCACAGTGAAGGTGTATAAAACGTCGTTTCTTACACGTTTGGTTTCCTACAAGGAATCTGACTGCTTACGTCCTAAAGCTTAGAGTGTGATTTTCACCAGTATTTGCATCCAAATGCCAACATTCCATGTTATTCTGCGAGCCGTTCCCAAATCAGGAACAGTCTCCACTAAAGGAACTATTGCCTTTCAAAGTGTTTCGCCCGTTCCTTTAGCGAATACAGCGGTTGCGCACCGTAAGTGCATAAAACGTCATTTCTTGCGCTTGTGTCCCTAGCAAAGAATTCAGGACCACTTACGTCGCTAAAGCATAGGACTGACTTTCACCATTATTTGCATTCCAAATAGCCAAACATTGCAGTGTTAATCTGCGAGCCATGCCCAAATCAAGGAAAGCGTCTTTTCATTACTTACTGAAGGAACGGGCGAAACAACTTGAAAGGTAATGTTTAGCAAAGAGACAAGGAAAGCACCTATATGCACCTTTATATTTCCTTCTAAGTGTGCACACAGGATATTTCTCATGCAGAAACATTGGTCTGCATCTCATGTTTTGATGCTCTGGTAACCTTGTGTTCGTGAAAAGATCGTTTGTCATTTGGGCGTGGCTCGAAGCATGACAGTGCTATGTTTGGCTACTTGGAATGCAAATAATAATGAGAATTACACTCCTAAGCTTTAGCGACGTAAGCAATACTGAATTCCTTGCTAGGAACACGTATGCAAGAAACGATGTTTTATGCACTGACAGTGCGCAAATGCAGTATTCGCTGAAGGAACGGGCGAAACAACTTGAAAGGTAATGTTTAGCAAACATTACCTTTCATTACCTTTCCATGCACCAGAGACATGGAAAGCACCTATATACACCTTCATATTTCCTTCTAAGTGTGCACACAGGATATTTCTCATGCAGAAACGTTGGTCTGCATCTCATGTTTTGATGCTCTGGTAAGCTTGTGTTCGTGAAAAGAATGTTTCCTTCATTTGGGCATGGCTCGCAGAATAACACTGCAATGTTAGCCTATTTGGTATGCAAATAATGGTGAAAATCTTACTCCTAAGCTTTAGCGACGTAAGCGGTCCCGAATTCTTTGCTAGTAATTCACAACTGCAAGAAACGACGTTTTATGCACTGACAGTGCGCAACTGCTGTATTCGCTGAAGGAACGGGCGAAACAACTTGAAAGGTAATGTTTAGCAAAGAGACAAGGAAAGCACCTATATACACCTTTATATTTCCTTCTAAGTGTGCACACAGGATATTTCTCATGCAGAAACATTGGTCTGCATCTCATGTTTTGATGCTCTGGTAACCTTGTGTTCGTGAAAAGATCGTTTCCGTCATTTGGGCGTTGCTCGAAGCATGGCACTGCAATGTTTGGCTCCTTGGAATGCAAATAATAGTGAAAATCACACTCCTAAGCGTTAGCGACGTTAGTGCTCCCGAATTGTTTGCTAGGATCAAAAGGCAAGAAACGTTGTTTTATGCACTGACAGTGCGCAACTGCTGTATTCGCTGAAGGAACGGGCGAAACAACTTGAAAGGTAATGTTTAGCAAAGAGACAAGGAAAGCACCTATTTACACCTTGATATTTCCTTCTAAGTGTGCACACAGGATATTTCTCATGCAGAAACATTGGTCTGCATCTCATGTTTTGATGCTCTGGTAACCTTGTGTTCGTGAAAAGATCGTTTCCTTCATTTGGGCTTGGCTCGAAGCATGACACTGCAATGTTTGGCTAATTGGAATTCAAATAATAGGGAAAGTCACACTCCTAAGCTTTAGCGACGTTAGTGGTCCCGAATTCTTTGCTAGGAATTCAAAACTGCAAGAAACGACGTTTTATGCACTGACAGTGCGCAACTGCTGTATTCGCTGAAGGAACGGGCGAAACAACTTGAAAGGTAATGTTTAGCAAAGAGACAAGGAAAGCACCTATATACGCCTTTATATTTCCTTCTAAGTGTGCACACAGGATATTTCTCATGCAGAAACATTGGTCTGCATCTCATGTGTTGATGCTCTGGTAACCTTGTGTTCGTGAAAAGATCGTTTCCGTCATTTGGGCGTCGCTCGAAGCATGACACTGCAATGTTTGGCTACTTGGAATGCAAGTAATAGTGAAAGTCACACTCCTAAGCTTTAGCGACGTTAGTGGTCCCGAATTCTTTGCTAGGAATTCACAAGTGCAAGAAACGACGTTTTATGCACTGACAGTGCGCAACTGCTGTATTCGCTGAAGGAACGGGCGAAACAACTTGAAAGGTAATGTTTAGCAAAGAGACAAGGAAAGCACCTATATACACCTTTATATTTCCTTCTAAGTGTGCACACAGGATATTTCTCATGCAGAAACATTGGTCTGCATCTCATGTTTTGATGCTCTGGTAACCTTGTGTTCGTGAAAAGATCGTTTCCGTCATTTGGGCGTGGCTCGAAGCATGACACTGCAATGTTTGGCTACTTGGAATGCAAATAATAGTGAAAGTCACACTCCTAAGCTTTAGCGACGTTAGTGGTCCCGAATTCTTTGCTAGGAATTCACAAGTGCAAGAAACGACGTTTTATGCACTGACAGTGCGCAACTGCTGTATTCGCTGAAGGAACGGGCGAAACAACTTGAAAGGTAATGTTTAGCAAAGAGACAAGGAAAGCACCTATATACACCTTTATATTTCCTTCTAAGTGTGCACACAGGATATTTCTCATGCAGAAACGTTGGTCTGCATCTCATGTGTTGATGCTCTGGTAACCTTGTGTTCGTGAAAAGATCGTTTCCGTCATTTGGGCGTCGCTCGAAGCATGACACTGCAATGTTTGGCTACTTGGAATGCAAGTAATAGTGAAAGTCACACCACTAAGCTTTAGCGACGTTATTGGTCCCGAATTCTTTGCTAGGAATTCACAAGTGCAAGAAACGACGTTTTATGCACTGACAGTGCGCAACTGCTGTATTCGCTGAAGGAACGGGCGAAACAACTTGAAAGGTAATCTTTACCAAAGCGACAAGGAAAGCACCTATATACGCCTTTATATTTCCTTCTAAGTGTGCACACAGGATATTTCTCATGCAGAAACATTGGTCTGCATCTCATGTGTTGATGCTCTGGTAACATTGTGTTCGTGAAAAGATCGTTTCCGTCATTTGGGCGTGGCTAGAAGCATGAACCTGCAATGTTTGGCTACTTGGAATGCAAATAATAGTGAAAGTCACACTCCTAAGCTTTAGCGACGTTAGTGGTCCCGAATTCGTTGCTAGGATTCAAAAGTGCAAGAAACGACTGTTTTATGCACTGACAGTGCGCAACTGCTGTATTCGCTGAAGGAACGGGCGAAACAACTTGAAAGGTAATGTTTAGCAAAGACAAGGAAAGCACCTATATACACCTTTATATTTCCTTCTAAGTGTGCACACAGGATATTTCTCATGCAGAAACATTAGTCTGCATCTCATGTTTTGATGCTCTGGTAACCTTGTGTTCGTGAAAAGATCGTTTCCGTCATTTGGGCGTCGCTCGAAGCATGACACTGCAATGTTTGGCTACTTGGAATGCAAATAATAGTGAAAGTCACACTCCTAAGCTTTAGCGACGTTAGTGGTCCCGAATTCTTTGCTAGGAATCCACAAGTGCAAGAAACGACGTTTTATGCACTGACAGTGCGCAACTGCTGTATTCGCTGAAGGAACGGGCGAAACAACTTGAAAGGTAATGTTTAGCAAAGAGACAAGGAAAGCACCTATATACACCTTTATATTTCCTTCTAAGTGTGCACACAGGATATTTCTCATGCAGAAACATTGGTCTGCATCTCATGTTTTGATGCTCTGGTAACCTTGTGTTCGTGAAAAGATCGTTTCCGTCATTTGGGCGTGGCTCGAAGCATGACACTGCAATGTTTGGCTACTTGGAATGCAAATAATAGTGAAAGTCACACTCCTAAGCTTTAGCGACGTTAGTGGTCCCGAATTCTTTGCTAGGAATTCACAAGTGCAAGAAACGACGTTTTATGCACTTACAGCACGCAACTGCTGTATTCGCTGAAGGAACGGGCGAAACAACTTGAAAGGTAATGTTTAGCAAAGAGACAAGGAAAGCACCTATATACACCTTTATATTTCCTTCTAAGTGTGCACACAGGATATTTCTCATGCAGAAACATTGGTCTGCATCTCATGTTTTGATGCTCTGGTAACCTTGTGTTCGTGAAAAGATCGTTTCCGTCATTTGGGCGTGGCTCGAAGCATGACACTGCAATGTTTGGCTACTTGGAAGACAATAATAGTGAAAAGTCAACACTCCAAGCTTTTTAGCGACGGGAGTGGCTCCCGAATCTTTGCTAGGAAGCAAAAGTGCAGACAATGACGATATTTTTAAGTCCTTCACAGTACTGCAACTGCTGTTATTCGCTGAAGGAACGGGCGAAACAACTTGAAAGGTAATGTTTAGCAACGAGACAAGGAAAGCACCTCTATACACCTTTATATTTCCCTTCTCAGTGTGCAGACAGGAGTATTTCCTCATGCAGCAAAACATTGGGTGGCCTATCTCATGTTGTTATGCTCTGGTAACATCTTTTGTGTTCGTGAAAAGGTCGTTTTCCGTCATTTGGGCGTGGCTAGAAGCATGACACCTGCACTGTTTGGCTACTGGGAAGTGCAAATCATAGTGCAAGTCAACACCCTGCAAGCTTTAGCGATCGTAAGTGGTC
>JABSTT010003063.1:0-32283 GCA_013339685.2 Hyalomma asiaticum
GCCGGGAGGCATGCGGGTTACGCCTGACGACTCCAAGGAGGATTAATGTCCGCCGCAGTGGTGTAGTGGTTACGGTACTCGGCTGCCACCCAAAATACGCGGGTTCGATCCCGGCCGCGGCGGTCGCATTTTCGATGGAGGCGAAAATGCCAGAGGCCCGTGTACTGTGCGTTGTCAGTGCACGTTAAAAAACCCCAGGTGGTCTAAATTTCCGGAGCCCTCCACTACGGCCTTTCTCTCCTCTCTATCTCTTTCACTCCCTTTCCCCCACCCTCACGGACGCTTAGCCGTGCTCCCTACATGGGCTGCAGAAATTAGCGTCCTTTCCTAACCGAACCACAATCATTATCAAGGAGGATTAAAAAAATGCTGGAGTGGCAACGCCTGCTGAACCTTACCGCAGTGGGAGAAGCCGGCGTTTGCCTCTGGTCCAGCCCTAAAAGCTTGCCAAAGTCTCCAGAAACCAGTATCAGTTCGAGCGTTCTTGATCTGCTAATGTATTTTATAGAGTACTTGTAATATAAAAGCGTGTTGTTTTCGATTAATAAACTACCACTGACCGAGAATCAAGGCCACGATGTGGCACAGAAATCTTTGCGACGTTCAAGTTTCACCCAAAAACGCGTTGCACAAACAAGCACACCAAGCATTGTCTGTCTAGCAAAGATGACCACTTTAAAGGTTCTAAGAAGCGTGAGGAAAGCACTTTTTCTTTTGTGCTATCTGGATGCTGTTAATCGATGCCTCTGGTAAGATGGCGGCCTCCAGATACTTCAATGCAGAAATTTTGGTCTGTCTGTCTGTCTGTCTGTCTGTCTGTGTGTGTGTGTGTGTGTGTGTGTGTGTGTGTGGGTTAGTGTGTCCGTCCTGCTGCGAAAGGTGAACCCCTTCCTCAACGACCACCCAGCTTGAACTGGTGGCTACCTTCATACTTCTGAACACAGTCGGCCAAAAAGCAAATGTTACGCATATCTGAGGCGCAACATCAATACGTATGTATTAGACGGTGTGTTCCTTTAGTAGAAAATACATAGATGCGTAATTCTAAAGACCCTAGTGCTTGTTAGGATGCGCAAAAGCGGACGTTTCCTGTACTAGGCAAGCTTCTTGCGTTTCCCGTAACCATGGCCAGATGGCGCCCTTATCTCGCACTCGTTGGCGCCCTTATCTCGCAAAAATAATTATAGGGAAAAATATGGAATTTCTGCCATAAGGGGCAGGGAACTGGGATATGAAAATCCGTTTTTGATATGGCATGATCGATTTGATTGAAGTAAATTTAAAAGGCATGAGGAAAATTAAAAGAGAAAAAAAAAGTTCTTAAATCTTCTTACGAGCCTGGTGGCGCACATGTCACCGCCCCGTTACAAAGGGGAAGCTCATAGCATCCATCCATCCATCCGTGCCGAACGGAAGGCAGGGGACGGCCGCCCGCCACTCCGGCCGGTCCCATTCTCTCCTCGCGTCTCTTCGTTTTCCCTCTCGCTTGCGCAACTCCTCGGGGGGAATGGAAACACGCGAAACGGGACTCATGTAGTACGGCCGGTAGAAGGCTATCGTCTTTCGACGGCGTTTGCAGCGAAGCACGGAGATACGCGGCCAATTTTTTTTTTATCCTCCTTGGACGACTCACGCGTGACAAGGTTAGACTAAGAGGAGCTTCGCCCCTAAAAAGAAAGAACGCATGTCTTCTGCCGTTTCCTGCAATGTTCAAGCGCTCCTAGCATCTGCGCGCTTGCGTTTCAGCTGGCTACATGCGGACATTATACGGGATTACTTCTGTCAGGCATGAACCGGACAGAATCCACTTAGGTGGGTCTTGTCGATGAAATCGCCCATGATATTTGGGATTTTGTTCAAGTTTTAATAATCATACTTCCTTGCCTTCTTGCACAAATGATGGAAACACAGACCGCCTTCTGACAGCTGTTTTATTTGGTACAAACGCTTCCATAGAAAACTTTTCGAAATATACGAACCAACTGCGCGGATACTTCCGGCCTACATTCAAATACCACCAAGAACATCTATTTCACTCGCCTTCTCATGCGAAATACCATGGGCGACATTCGCCTTATCTCACAACTTCCACTTTTATTAAGCATAAAGATCCTAATGACCCGGAAATTGCTGAAGGTTTCCACATCATTAAACTCACAGTCATTGCCCAACTGAGCCTTGTATATGTATACCTTGTCGTGAGACAAGCGAGCGTGAATAATTTTAGATGCGAAGCAGCTTATGGTCGGGGCTATGTCACTCCCTCCCTCCATCCATCCGCCGTGTGGCATCCACACCCGCACTGCGCATACGCATCCTCCTCTCCCTCCTCTCCTTGTCTCATCTCCTCTCGGCATTCCTCCTCTCCTAGCCCAACGGCGTGCTTTGACTATGGAAACGCTCTTTCTTCGATGAATGCTTTAGCAGCTCTCAAGGAACGAGAACGCGCCCTCGCCCGCTAGAGACAACGCTGACGCAGGCAGCGTCTGCTAGCGCTAAACCGATGCAAACGCGACACCTAGACAAACCGATGCAAGGGCGGTGTGCACCCCCCGTGCTGCTTCGCATCGCGTCATGGTGCACTTAACAGCTTTTCACTGCGGAAAGTGTTCGGTTTCGTACATATTTTGTCTCACTAACGAAGAGGAATCGGGATTGAATTACACCGAGGGGAATCAGGGAGAAAGGCGGTGTCTCAATGCTAAAAAATTACAGCATATCCACGGAGTGAATGATGATGAGTGGGCGAAGTTCGGGAGGTTCATCGTAGATGGTGCTGAGTTCCGGATTAATTTAGTTAACGCGCACGCTACGAATCCTTGTGGTTCAACTATGCACAAGTGAAATCTCCCACCGGCGCTTCATTGCAAGTCAAGATCCAGTGCCTATATATATATATATATATATATATATATATATATATATATATATATATATATATATATATATATATATATATATATGGGTGGCCGGTGAACGGTTCTCCAACGCGAGCAGTCGGTTTTTCTCAATCAAGAAACTCGCTAGGAGACGCTGCCTGCGCCAACGTTGTCTCTCGCGGGTGAGGACGCGTTCTCCTTTGCGAGCTGGTAGAGCGTTAATCTAAGAAAGAGTGTTTTCACAGACAACGAGCGCCTTTCGCTCTCTCTCTCTCTCACAAGACAGCACGCGCCGAGGGCACGAAGCACGCGCCGAGGGCGAGCGCGTGCCTCCTACCCTCGGCGCGCGCCCTCGGTTACACCTGACATGGGACAAGGTTAGACCACGGCCGGTCTGGACGCGCAGCAGCGAGCGCGCGCCTCCAGACCGGCCGTGGTTAGACTCACGGCCGGTCTGGACGCGCGCGCTCGCTCTCTCTTTTACGGCCTGCGCACGGGGGGCTGTTGCTACCTATCGCCGCAACTTGGCGGGGGCGCTCCGAGCCAACCCTCTCTAAACCAGCTCCCGGCCCTTGCGGAGGCTAGCGCGCGCTGGGAATGCTCGGCCTCAGACTTGCCGTGTCACTTTCTGAAGTCCCTCTATATGCTATGCATGGTACCAACCCGATGAGAATACGGTAGCAAGCATATATATGGCAACTCTGGTGCTTTCCGCTTTTCTGAGGGAGAGGCACAAGCCACTGATTCGCCTGCTTCTGCCGCTCGTGAGAGCACTTAGCGATGCGCGTCGCGCTCAGAAGGCTCGGCCGCATGATTCGTCACCGACCGTCAGAACAAATTACACGAAACATTATTTTTTGAAAGAAATTGGTTTCCAAAACGTTTACGTCAAATGCACATATGCGAACCATTAATGTACTTGAAAATGATAAAATATGGTCATTTGTATTCAAGCTGTCGCAATTCTTGCTTTATTATTAAAATAAATACCTCGAAAAGGGGGAAGTCACACTCCCCACAAGTAGCCGTGAGTCGCAATCACAGCAGAAGGAACATAATAATAGTAATAATAATAATAATAATAATAAACTCGCACCACACCACGCTGAGTCCCTGCATGCATATAAATTCCCAAGCTCTCACGTGTCCAGATGCGGTCTTCAGCGTGCAAGTAAAGAGATGAGAAAAATCTTTTTATGCAATAACGTATGCCGCAGGCGAAGAAAAATAAAAAAACTTTCACAGAAACCGTTCAGCATCACACAGAATGTTGTCCTTGGTACTAAAATAATATAATGCACAAGAAGAACTGAAAAGAAAAAAAAGCACTGCTGGTAAAACACTGTAGTGATGCTTACAGCTAGTTTGAAGTAGTCACATCGTTCACAGCCGGAAATGTTTCCGCGTGGGCTTGTGAATATAGCCAGAAGGCTTGTCATTCTGATCTGTTAACTTTTTTGTGTAGTTCACAAGAAGAATCCAGAGAAACTTTTCAGAGATGATGTGCGCCGACACTCTGGCGTGACTCTTGTCCACACCTTCCGGACAGTCAAGAAGCGGCGAATCTTCAAGATATGACTGAACAGTAAATTCCAGTGTCTCGAGGATTTTCTTTCGGTAAAGGTATTTCACTGCCTTCTCGAAGAACGTCACAATCTCATATGATGGTTCCGGGAAACATTTTGACAATCACACAATTGAGCGGTTCGCTACAAGGCTGAGCAAATCCGTTTCGTTGTAGAAACTAAGCAGAAGGACGCACTTCGGGACATCTGCATCAGCATGCCGTCTGTCATCCGAAAACTGCGTTATGTTTATGAAGAACGCCGTGGTGGAAGGCTCCGGGAATTTCGACCTCCTGGTAATCTTTAGGGTGCACCTAAATCCAAGCGCACAAGCCCCAAGCATTTTCGCCTCCATCAAATATAAGATGGTCAAGTTTGACCAACCAACCAACCCATTCTTGTTGCTAGTAGCACTGAGTGTGCCTCTTCTTTTGCCGAGTGCATGAGTACCTAGAAAGCCAGGCTGTCCCCATACGCACCTGTACTGCTTCCACCACTTTCATGCGGAAAAAATAATTAGCAGGGGAACAGCTGGTTTACCATACGAAGCGCATGCAGAGCAACGCGCTTTGGGGGGTTGGCTCGCGACGCCCTCGCGCGGAACGCGCCGTCGTCCTGTATAGAAACAGATCCATTGTAGTCGTGGCAGCTGCTCAGGCCGTAAAAGAGAGAGCGAGCGCGCGCCTCCAGACCGGCCGTGGTTAGACTAAGAGGAGCTTCGCCCCTAAAAAGAACTTACAAGGCATACCACACGCAAATATTTCTTGACGAGTTGAACCTGTGAGTGAAAATCAACCCTGCCGCTAGCACTGGTGGCATGGGGTCACACATGTCCAGTTTATAGAGCATAAATAAAACTAGGAAATATCTGATGCAAGATATCTGTATATAACTATGATCCGCAGGGTTCGTTTAATTAAGAGTAATTATTGCACTGGTTTTTAAATCATTAAATGAAAAATCAACGCGTTACGAGCGGTGTCAAGAGAGGAAAAAATAATAAAATGTCCCAACACATGGCGCAGGAACAGAGCTGGAAATTTGAATTGAAAATCAGGCAAACCTCCATTGCATCCATCGTGGGAGGAAAACAGCAGGAGGCGCAGGAGGGGGGAAGAGAGGGTGTTATGTAGCAGGGGTAGCAGAAGGTTATCCTCTTCTCTATGTCTTTCACTCCCTTTCCCCCACCCCTATGGACGCTTAGCCGTGCTCGCTACATGGGCTGCAGAAATTAGCGTCCTTTCCTAACCGAACCACAATCAATCAATCAATCAATCAATCAATCAATCTTTTTAGGGGAGAAGCTCCTTATGCCGTGGGTCTGTCCATCCTCCGTTTGTAGTAGCCACCTCTAGTTCGTGAAGTGCTCACTAGATGGCGTGATGGCGCTGCGGTGCTCGCTTCATTCAGATGTATGGGAACGCATAGTATGGGAGTCTGTCTCTTTCTGTCCGTCTGTCTGTCTTTCTGTCCATCTGTCCGTCTGCCTGTCCGCCGTCCGTCCGTCCGTCCGTCTATCTACCCGTCTGTCTGTCCGTCCGAGCGATGCGGTGATGCTTAGCTAGTACGTGAATTGATCAATAGATGGCGCGGAGGCGCTCGCTGCGTGCTCTAGTGTGATAGGAGCAAGGAGGATTAAAATCCTCCTTGGATAGGAGAGTGCTAGGTGGCGACACACAGTGTGTGTCACGTCTTTGATGATGTACTGGGCAAGATTCACGGAAGATTCACGGTTTTTACCGATGAACGTCCGGAGCTTCGCCCACTCATCATCATTCACTCCGTGGATATGCGTGGATTTTTAAAGACGATAGTCTTTCTTGGGATACTTCAACGCAGAAACTTTGGTATGTCTGTCTGTGTGTGTGTCTGTCCTGCTTTTCGATTCAGTAGAATGGCGAAAGTTTAACCCCTTCCTCAACGACCACCCATCTTGAACTGGTAGCTGCGTTCATATCTGTGAACACAGTCGACCAAAAAGCAAATATTACGCGTATCTGAGGCGCAACATCAATACGTGAGTATTGGGCGGTGTATCCTTTATTTGAGAAAATGCCTAGATATGTAATTCTAAAGACCGCAGTGTTTTTACGCTGCGTTGACAAGGCGATGCAATGAACGAAAAAGCGGACGTTTCCTACGCTTCGGTAAAACGACACGGTGCTGCCACCTACCAGTAGCTCTGGTACTACGCATGCTTCATGCGTTTCCGGATATCATGGCCAGATGGCGTCCATATCTTACGCAGCGCTGCCTCCATTTCATCAATGCCAGCCACATGCGGCCGATTCAACATAGACGGGGCGCTCTCTGAGGCAAGGCAAAACATAAATGGCCGTTTGATGGTGTAGAACACACTCTACAAGACATGCCGAGAGAACGCAGGGAAAAGACCGACGAGCAGATTGCAGCGGAGAAGCGCCGGCGTGCCGATGCCCGTCGTCTCAAGCGTGCCCAGGAAACGACAGAGCAACGAGCCCAGCAGCTAGAGAAAGATCGTGAATCGAGGCGTGCCCGGAGGCAACAGGAAACAGACGAGGTGCGCGATGCGCGAATTGTCACTGACCGAGAGGCTAAGCGAGCGTACCCTGCGGCTGACCAGACGCCCGAAGCTTGTGCCGAACCGCAGATGAACCGGGACTCATGTAGTACGGCCGGTAGAAGACTATCGTCTTTCGACGACATTTGCAACGAAGCACGGAGATACGCGGCCAATTTTGTCTTTCGACGTCATTTGCAGCGAAGCAAGCACATATTCGACCACGTTTTGTATACTTGCACCTCGTTTAGTCAGTTTTAAATACAATCACCAGATAGGTGTTTCAGAGGGAGCTTCTTAAACGCATTTTAAAGACTGACGCAATTGTGCACCGATTCTTACGAACGGCATTATGCAAATTATGCTGACGTCAAGGTTCTTCTGTCCTAGGATAATCACTGAGCAAGGATAAGCCCCATCAGTACGAACGCGGTGAATTCTGGCTCTCTTGAGGTCATAACTGCATAACTGACAGTTCATACCATTGTTAAAAGTGGAATACGCAAGTGATGTACTAGTTAACCACGTGAAAAGAGTGAATATGAGCACTGAAGCATCTTGGCATGATCCTGTGAAAGCCACCGCGTAGACGCTAACGGCATTAACTTGTCAGGAAATGACTGGACTTCCCATTTATGCGGGACGTCTCCCGTTTTTGCGGTTGTGGTCTCGCCCACGCTGCCAGCCTGCATGTGGGCAAACGTTCTGCTTCGCCTTCGGTGAAACAAGCCACAGCCCGCCGGCTCGCGGCTGCGTAACATCCAGTGCCACCACACAAACACCCTTAAAAGCACTCTTTCAGGGCAAAAAACAAGGAGTTCCTGCAATCGCGCACACGCGTGCACAAATCCATGCCTACATGCAAAAGAAAAAAAAATTATCCCGTCCGCAGCGGCAGCATTTCGATTGTGGCGAAATGTTGAGGCCCGTGTGCTGTGCGATGTCAGTGCACGTTAGAGAAGCCCAGGTGGTGGAATTTTCTGGAGCCCTTCACTACGGCGTCTTTCATATTTATATCGTGGTTTTCGGACTTTAAAGCGCAGATATTATTGTAATATTAGGCAAAAAGAAAATACATCATTGTAGGTTGCCTGACGCACACTTCTAAACATCAAAGGAAAACCCATGCTCCGTGGTCGTTGCGTGCATGTAATAGAAGACCTTTGACCGACAGGCCCGTAATGCCTTCCACCAGGCACAACACCTATGGCAGCTATGAAAGAGCGAACTGCTATGTATAGTACAATAGCTTAGAAATACAACCTTTATCTACTGTCTCTTGCATCCCGCTGTAAAATTCTTTCAGGTCATTTTGATTAGATTTAGTAAAATCCACACGTTCTCAACAAACAAATTTCTGTTCCTCAGTATGTGTTTAAGAGGCTCGATGATACTCATAAAGGTGATATTCCGCCACATAGTGCTGAAAAGTGTGGAGCTGGTTTCCCGAAATGAGGTGGTCTATGCAGGCTTTATTAGTGACGTTATAAACGCTAATCACTCGCATATGTGCCACTTGTAACTTCGACATTTTTATTATAATTATTCTTTGCTTGACCTTGACATTATATTGTGTAAGGCGCTAGTATATGCTGTTTTTACCACTTGCTTATTACTACTTGCTTTACCTATACCTCAGTTCCTTTCCATTAATTCATCTTATTTGCCTTAAAAGTTATTATGAATTCATTTCGCTTACTTCAATTCGCGAACGTAATTTTATTTATCATGGATTTTTGTATATGTAACACGAGTCTGTTCCTGTGACCCTCTGTAATGTCATTCTGACCCTGAGGGTAAGAAAACAAAGGAGGAAGCAAAGGATACGAAATAATAATAATAATAATAATAATAATAATGATAATTTGCAACTCTGCGTCAACTCTACGGGAAAATCAACATTGCCTCAGATCCCTCAACCGCCGACTCCAGAGCAGTGGGAGGACCAACTGAGGAAGTCAAGCCCTGTAGACCAGCTCCGCCTGGTGAACAGAGCGACACGAGCAGCGAGGGACCACGGTGTCCTGGACTGAGGGCGCCGCCCTCCTGAGGACGACCGTCGTCGTCTGCTGAACAATAAAGTTTATTTCTCTCTCTCTCTCTCCCTCTTTCACTCGTGGCGGACGTGGAGAAGGGGTGAAGTTGACACGCATTTGCAGGCAGTGAACGTGGGCGTCGGAGGAACGATCCCATTAAATGGACATTCGTGCGGCGATTTGACCAATGTAATCCAGCCATGTTTTCGAACTAGGGACATAGGGACATCAAACGGTATAAAGCGAGTTGCCTAGCTCACTCTCGGTCCGATGCTTTCTGCACGTAAGTCATGTAAATCAACTCCTGTTAAGGTTATCCATTTCCAGTCTCTCCCTGGCTTGGGTAACTATTACCAAAGTTCTAGCGCCTGTGGTTCGTCTTGAGCGCTCAGCGCCACCCTACACGCTGGTCGCCTCTTGCAGTAGGCCAGGCGCAACATCGGCAAGTTACTTGCCTCCTTAGGTTTGTATAGCCACAATAGGGCAGTGGCGTTGTTCTTAATTTGAATGATCGAAGACTAGAAGAAACCTCGGTCGCAGTGCGTAGCTGGCAAGTGCATACAAACTACGATAGGTTTACTACCACATTTGCGAGAATCATGTCGTGAAATTATCATCCTTATATCATCAAATCATCAGCCGGGCCACATTCATTGAAAAACCAAGCAAAGAAATATTTTTGCAACAGGTGTCTTTACCCTAGCGACTCCTTTGTACCTGTGTATGTACAGGTACTATTGCTTTTTTTTTGCTTTGGAACCTGCGGTTGGCTGTTCTTGAATGAATTTATTAGTTATTTTACTTTTTGCTTTTTCGCTTTGTTAAGCGGATAGCTACTGTTTGGTTTTCGAAGTTTTCATTTTCGTCAAGAAGCTATTGTAACTTCTGAACGATGTACGTACATCTGTTTCCTTTATTTTCTTCAGTCTCATTCACATTATGTGTGGAACCCCTCTGACTATTTTTAACTTGGGGGCTCCCTGCGTATCCCTAATCTTGAAGACACTTGTCTGCAAAACTAACATCGTTGTTGAAGAACCTGAAACCTGAGACCTGAATACGCGTTCTATATTCCGTTGGATAATGAAAAAAAAAACACGTGCACAAACTCTTTACACGAGTGGCCGCCAGCGTGTGGTGGACCGGAATAAGCGAGGAATATGGAGACACCCACGTGCCATACATATAGTGTGCGTGCGTGAATATGCGGTGTGTAGTGGTGGTGAACAGGGGCTCTGTTTTGCCATCATCACGGTAGTCAAAAGGCGACGAGTCTTTCCTATTGAATCTTGGAGAAATGTGGCACTTAACATACAAATATATCCATTTGAAACTAAAAGAGACGCCGGCCATTTCAAACAAAACGCTTGAGACGTTCCGGCTTCCACCACAGAAGCCTTGTTCACACTGAAAGCATCACCAGGAATGGTTTCGTTCAAATAGTCTTGAATAGTCGCTCTAGATAACATGCGTATGTAGGTTCAGATTGCCGTCGTTGTGGTTAACTGTGTTAGAGGTGGTTTGAACGATGAGCGGTTCCATGTGTAGACGAGATGACTTCATCTTTTCTGTTGCCACGATCTTTGAGGAGTCCCAATCAATCTCGTTGTCCTTCATGACGGCGCAACCTGCTAAAGCGTTGTTGCAGACGTTATTGTCATTTCCATCGCGGTGATGTTGCTGTGGATGTTTCTTGTAGTTTCCCGATTCCCCGATGTAAAGACTACTGCAGTTAGAGGTGGTGCACTACTGGAGCACTTGTAACACGCTTTAATGGCATCGACGGAAATCTAAACCCTATATAGGCTCGCTCTTTACAGCGATTATCCAAGCTTATTTAAACGAAACCATTTCTCGTGATGCTTTCAATGCGAACAAGACTTCCGGGTTGGTAAATAATTTGTTCGGACTGGTCGCCTTCTTTTTTTTTTTGTTTCAGTTGTACCCACCCGGCCAGACGGGATCCAGTCATACGGCCGACTTTGCAACTATATCTACCAGAACGATTTTACATGACCGCAGCACTCGATTGTCATTTGCTTCATGATTAACCGTCGACGCAAATTATTTTGGCCTAGAAATTCTGGGATTCTTTGGTCCTTAATTACTCATTGAACAGGCATTCTGAAATTATTTCTCGCGGCAATGGTCTGTCGACCAAGCGAGCTTGCGTTGCGTTGCCCGCTAGCGCGCCTACGGACATGCCGTGCATGACACAGAGAACCTGTTCGGTTATATCGCGGCTACGGCGGTAAACAGAGCGGGCTTGACGATTATCTGGCACTTAATGATTTTAAATAGAGCGTTTTGCCTTTGGCACTTACATAAATACTTTGCTCTCAAGAGTATACGCTTATCCTGAGCATAGATTTCCTATTCATTCGCCTGCTTTTGGGACGTTAAACCCCACAAATCAATCAATATTCATTTGCCTAATATGGCGCCCGAACTGACACTTGGAAATTCATGAAAAAGATGGCTTGGTCATGCAGCATGGAAATATGTATGTCGATATGTTCGATGACCTTATAGCAAGAGTAATTTGGAAAGCTGGGTTAGTAAAAGCACGGGTATAATTTCTGACGTGGTCGGAAAAGAAAATGTCAAGGCGCAAAGGCAGCATGATCTCATGGAGGGCGAATACAAAATGAAACTTGTTATCTATGACGTTCTGTCGTAACAGCATTTAAAAAGAAGCTACCAGATGGGCTAACGTGAATGTAGGCTATTTTAAGTATGTCACCGAGCAAATAAATTTCACAATGAAATGGCCAGATTGAAGGTTTTGTTACGTTACCCCAGCGCAGCTTGTTACCGCGAAGAATCTCAGCCATTTGACGAGCTGTTTGATCTATAAGCTTCATTA
Source organism: Hyalomma asiaticum (assembly GCA_013339685.2). NCBI lineage: Eukaryota > Metazoa > Arthropoda > Arachnida > Ixodida > Ixodidae > Hyalomma > Hyalomma asiaticum. Next base: position 11,886 of record JABSTT010003063.1, read on the forward strand.
GAGTGTCGGTTCTGCGGAATTGGAATCCTATTGACGTGGTTGAACATGTGCACCGAATCAAGCGCACATAATCTGACTTTCTCAACCTAACCCAGAAGCACATATGTGAAGTTAGCTGTTTTATTACGAGTCACTTTCTTACGAAGCGTTTGTACATCAAATCGACTGTCCCTTTAGCTACCGCTATGGAGTGGACATGATAATAGCCAGGCTCTCATGAGACATTGAATAAGTTAGTTTGAATTTCTCATTTATTTGTGTTGCTAGTTCATCCTGTTGCACATGGAGTCACGTAATTAACTTCCTCTAAATTCACCTATAATGCGCTTTTCGGCTTTACAATGCCGTTTCGTTCAATCGCACGGACACGATACTTTAGCATTGCTCACTTTAATTCCTGCCTTATTAAAGGCATTTTTCTTTCTCTCACGATTTTTTTATTAAAGATCACTTTGGTATTCCTGGTAACACAAAGTAAAACATTGCGGCTATTCAGGAGGATAAGAACACTGAACAACGGACAGAATTCCTAAACCGAGCGTGCTCGGGCTCTTTTACGCCCTCTGCGTCATGTTTATGCATTACATATTTTAACGCAGCAGTTGGTAGTGCGGGCATGCGCCAGTCTTGAATTTTGGTAGCATTTGTGTTTATGCTGGAGTACTTACACGTGGCAGAGGATTTATCAACTCAAGGACCGTATAACGCTTTAGCTTTAAAAGGAAACGGCACAAAGACAAGTCCATTGTCGAAACATTGGCTGCAGCGACATTCCGTCTTCTACATCGTTTCTAGGGATCTGTTCATTGATTGAAGCCTCCATGTTCCCTTGAGCGTCTCTTCTACTTGAGCCGTAAAGCCATTTGCATAAAATGGGCATTTCAAGATACAACCGGTTCTGCATTCCTGTCCAACATGCGAGTTTTTCTTAAACCGTGCATATCCATCTATGAGCATGTCAACAGGCACGTCATTGCACTTCGGTGATACAAGGTAGCGTATGGCACGGAAAATAAGCAGAGCTCTTTTTTAAATGGCCATTGGATAATATCCCATAACAGTATGGCCTCCGTACAGCAATGCTGAATTCTTTCAGGGATATCACAGAGGTGACAGTCAAATGAAGATACAAATATGCCTTTCTGTCCAATAAAATTTTCACAGGTTGTGTTTCCTAGTCCACCTTGTAAAAAATGTCTTGCAACATTCAGAAAGAGCCAATTCCTATCCACGCGCAGGTACACTATCTCCAGCCCATTGTACATTGAGCAGAACAACGGAGGCGGAAAAAGCATATCTACGAGATCATTACACATATTTTTTCTTGCGATAGCCAACTAGTAATTATTTGAGAATCTGATTGCCAGAAAGCGCACTGATTCGCACACTTCATGCATGAGTCCCATCAAACAGGGGAGAGATGCAAAATTTGTTGACAACGCTAGACCTGGCAATACATTGACAAGATTCAATTGCATAAAATGTCCTGTGCCATGGATTAGTACAGTCGCGTTTCCACAGCCTGCATTTCTCCTAGAAAAAACAGGCCCCCATCCACTAACGTCCACCGACACTACAATTCACCACAGTGCTCTCGTCGTGCCAGGAAGGCCTAAGCTACGCACACAACCAACTATATTTGAAGAAGAAGAACGACCATAATCGTAACACTTGGCAAATTGCTGAACGATTCGTCATAAGCGTTTCCTCGCTGGATGTTTCGCAATGAAGTCCCACAATGTGTGTGATCTGCCGGACGTATTATTGTTGTTATTACGAATAATATTGTTTTATCGGTATACATATAAGCACAATAACATGAAGAAAGACATGAAGGCTGTAAGTGCCGTAGAGAGGGGTAGGACGGCTGCCCACTGTTGGGGAAATTCCCCGGGACAGCACATTGAGTATGAGCTACACATGATGGCATCGTCGTTAGTCATGCCCTCCATTATAAGTACGTCACTTCAGTAGCGTCCCTATTCTTCATTAATGTTCGTCATGGGCTGATTCCCTCCCGTGAAAATTCCGGTGGATACCAAGTGTAGAATACGACGAATAGAGCTCTGAGGTATAGGCGGTAGAGAGAGAGAGAGGTAGGTGAGGTCAAAGTTGCTGAAGTTCGCCAATATATTTAAGGTAGATTTAAATGCAGCATTCAAAATTACACTAATAGAGATAAAGGCATGTGTGTATGTTAAATGTGCTGTGGTGCGTAATCGTGGTCTTGTGCCGCAGAAATTGTACGTTATAAATATGTTACGCTTGCGGCATTGCAGTACCAGGAGAAGTATCCTGCAATGTTACGCGCAGCTACTATTGCAATAAATTTTAAAACGAAGCATGTCGGAGTATTCTGTTGTACGAAGTGGATGTGAAGGCCTGACTGTTGTTCACTTAATCAGTCGTCAGATTGTTCCCTGGTTTAGGGGTGCTCTCAATGTGAAGGATAATTCTTACGCAATTATTCTAGCTGGGCTACCCGAATTAACTGCTCAGATTAGTTTCTTTCTATGGCGAATGGCAGGTGTGGTAGCTGAATATGAGAGGGGTGTTTTATATTAATAGATAATGTAAAAAGTGCTACTAACTTCCGGGCGCTTGAGTGATGTTACCGAAGCGAGTAACTGTAAAACACAAAACTGAACCACTCTCCTAAGCTCCTGCGAACTGCCTGCCATACTCTTGGTAGCCACGACAAGATATCTTGCAAAAGTCAAGCAACTTCAATGCAATAAATGTGTTCTTGAATGAAATCACATAAAAATGTTGCACGCCAGAAAACAAGGCTGCATAACAAGGCACGTTTATTGTTCGGACAACATACTGCCTCGTGATCAGGAAACTTTAGCCACCAGATAACGTTATATGTAAATTGCTGGGATGGGGTACTGGAGTGGGACTTCATCCGGCACAACAGAAATAAGTAGCTGCCGCTAGACCATAAAAGCAGAAAGATCCTAACTACACAAAACCTATGTGACCTAATAACGATTGGGGAACTCCAATGCTCCGAAAAGCTGAAACACAGATATGCAACCCAGATGGAGATGCTTCCCCGGAAAACGGCACGTGTTGTGTGACTTCGGGAGATGTTCCGAACTGAAGCAGAACCACCAGACTAGGTAGGTGATTACCTGGATGAGCTGAAGGAAACAAGAACGTTATGGATGAGGTTGTGGCACAGTACAGCGATTTAAAAGCCCTACCTTGATCTTTGTGACCAGTATTCAACAGTACTGACATGCGCTTGTTTTGGATTGTTCATATAGGAGATCTCCATTATCTCTTGTAACGCATGTTATCGCTTGGAGCCGGCCGCCCTTACCTCGTATGCCCCATCCATCACACATGCTCCCGACTGTACTTTGCATGCCCGACGCGTACATTTGATCACCTTCAATACTGTAAGTCGACATCAGTGATAACACCAGAATTCACGGTGACGTAAGTGCAAAAGCCATCACATTTCACCGCTGGTAAATTTTACCGTCAACCGGCAACTGTACTCGGAGCTATTGTATTGCAGTCGGATTTGCTTTTCTTTGCTGGGCACAGCTAGGCCCAATAAAGGGTCCCACTCTCAAATCCTCGAATCCTGCTGCATCTATATCGTTGGGAATATCATGCTTAACCAAAAAAAAGAGAGAGAAGGAAGCTTGGCGTGGGTAGTAAGGCACTCGGCCCCGAAGCATGCGGCACTACATTCATAGTGTACCACAACAAAACCTTGTATTTATTTTATGGTTACATTGCCTTATAGCGACTTGCGTACCAAGAGAGAGGGACACATGGACATACGCCCAACCGTCGTTGAGCCTGCTTAAAAATCCGCGAGGATTTCAATTAGTTTTATTTCACGCAAAGAAAATGCAGAGGGCCCTTCGCCCTATGTAAGTCCGTAGAGCTGATTTTAAACAATATGCTTAAAGGAAGACACGTGCCCATGCACATTTCTGTAATATCATCAGCACTTCTGCGAACAGCGCCAAAGAAAAAGCCTAAGATGTATACCTACAGTGTCACTGCCAGAATGATAGCATCTGGTGTTACTTTAACATATGACGGAAAACAATTGCTCATTTAACAAAATATTGTTAAGTTATCGTTACAATCGGCTCTTTATAGTATGGCAAGAAGATATGGTAATTAGTTACATAAACAACTTCGAAAGAACTTTGAAAGGCCGACGCTTTGAAGATGTGCTGGTAGTCATTATGCTGCACGTTTCGTCGTTTTTCAAGGCATCATTAGTGCTAATTGCAAAGTGTTGTGATTACACTATTGCGCCCTTTAAGGTTATACTTCTTCCTAATGCTGATGAATTTTTTATAAGTGCTGAAAAATCGTGTATCCCTTATATAAGGACACCCTCTTGCGTATATGAGCTACGTAGTTGTCAAGAGTCAGTACTGGCAACTTTTCCAACTATTTCGCTATTTCGAGGTTGATCAGCAAGGAAGACGACATCTCTGGTAAATATAACTTTAATGAGTAAGGAGAAGTGTCGAACGCACGGAGTACGACACCGTGGTGCCATTAGAAAACCCTTGGATTACTTGCCGTAGTATTGGCAATTAGAACAGAATTTGTGTTTTTCAGTTGGCCTTGAAAGTCGCAGAAGTTAGAACGTCATGGTGCCTGGCCTTACTGCTGCTAAAATTATTACGCCGGATAACTATACGCGGTCTGTTTTATTGCCGAACTTGCATTTCGGCCTAATATTAGAGTCTCTATACAAAAATTGGAAGACAGTTCAAACTAATTATGAAGTGTCGAACGCAGGAGTGTTTGACACTGCCTGGTGGCGCTGATTTGTGCCGGGGGTGGTTAACATCCAGTTTAAGTACGCGGACACTGGAAGCCTCTAGGATTGTAGCCACGCCAACTCGTGGTGTGAGCTGGCACTGGGTAAGATCTCTGCGTCCTGCTTTATTTGCAATAACAACATTGGTCAATTTGTGGCCAGAAATGACGTGCACAGTTTGCCCAGCGTAAATGCGTAGGATACTAGGGGTTTCTTGAAGTTGTCTTGATAACCATGAAATGTCTTTATGTACGGACCATGAAGTAATATAGTCCGCGTACGTTAAAAACTTCACATAAGAAACTCGATGCATACAGTTGCCAAGCAAGAGCTGTGAGAGCAATATTGACGAGAACGCGAGCCAAGACAATACGCTGTGGAGCTCCTCTGTTCGATGTGAATAACCATACTGGCCTTCGATTTACTCTTATCGCAAATGTGCGGTTACGAAGGAATGAATAGCTCGACATACTTCGTGATCGATATATTTCTGTGGCTATTACCGTACACGCGTCGTGACTCTGTGGAGAAATCTGCAACACATCGTCCGACAAGATAGAAAGTCCGTCTTCAGTTCCTAAGTAGGAGCGAAATTCATTTTGAGTAGGATGGTATTCCTAGTTCCGTTCAAGCCACGAGGAGATCTATGTAGCCAGCACCTTTTCAGAGAGCATGCATATAGTTGGAGTTCGTGAAACTGGTCTTAATGACAGCGAATTCTCTCGAGGTTTTCCTTGCTTTAGTATTGGGCAGCCACCGTTTCCCATCAGGTGGGGCAATGCCAGTCTCCCATACTTTATTATTAATCTCTAAGAGCATGTCAAGCGCCGCTCCTTCCATGTTCTTGAAAACCGCATAAGGAGTACCACTGGAACCAAGAGTCTCATTTCTATGGTGTTTCAATCGCTGCTACGAGTTCAGCCATGCTGAACGGGTGTCTTTAAAAGCGAAGCATTTCTTTGCCAACTTGAGGAACTTTGAATCTATCTATCTATCTATCTATCTATCTATCTATCTATCTATCTATCTATCTATCTATCTATCTATCTATCTATCTATCTATCTATCTATCTATCTATGTAGGATCTATGTAGGAACGTCTCGGTGCTCTTGTGGGGAAGAACTCACAAAACTTCTCTTTCGTAAGTGTTTTTACATTTGGTCAGTCGGCTTTTCTAATAATATGGGCAGCAACAGCATTGGCTGAAATTTTCTCTTATGAACATTTTTGTCCTAAGTTGTTTTTTTTTGTGAATACAGGCCCTGGTCTTTTCATTCACTTGATGCACAGGAGTATTGTTACGATTGGCTATGAATGTATGACAAACACGCAGAATAGATCTTATAATCAATGACTTCATGTGCTTATTGTGCATGTCTGGACTAACCATGACGCCATCACGTGTGGCGTAAAAAGATTTCGTCTACGCATGCGAAATGCCCAGCAGTGCGTGCTAGTTGCCGAATAACGACGTTGCTTGAGTGCTCTGTGTGTCTTCTAGGTGAATACTCTTATTTATTTATTTATTCATACCGTTAGCATATTATCTGCGAACACGTGAAACAGGCATTTTCGAATTACCCTGGATATTACTAATAAACTCCGTTCTTCTTTGTCGTTTTTGACTATACCAATCAAAGCGTAATGCTTCATCACGTAGACTACCTGGCCTTGATTCATCATAACATCTCTTTTTTTGTTTTCCAGATATAAGTGTTTCATATAAGAAATGATGAGAACACAAACAAAAATCTATTTCGGTTTTACCGTACTTGCATACCAAATATTCTCATGTCAATGCGGTGAGTATTATTAAGGTACCACTTTTATTCTATGAATGATACATGCTTATAAAGAAAAAAATATCGTTGTTACATACAAGATGGCCAACAACGCCTGGTCATACCGCTTATATGAACGTTTGTAAGCCATATACATTAAACGGCATTTGATTTCCTGAATATCTTCTAGCCACATTGTGCTTGGCCAGCCTCAAATATCATTGTACACTTCGGATGGCATTAAGTTTGTCGCTATTTCAATTAGCTGCCAAAATAGTAAGGTGTTCAAAGCGCATTGAAAGTAGAAGGAGGTATGATAACTTAGATATGTTTGGAAATCAATGGCAAAATAGTGTAGGCTTTTAGCTTTAACATTTTTTAAGACTTTCTTTTATATATTGCGAAAGGAAATCTCCGGGCGTTCAACGACATGTCTTTATGCTGTGTAATGTAATCCACTTCTCTCTCCTTTATTTCTGCTACACTTCCCCGTATTCTCTTGTCCTCGTTACGTCATTATTGTGCATCCTAGCAAAACAGTGTTGAGCAACATATAATACAGTGCTGCGCATTCAAATGCTCTTATCCACACTGTCGGAATGGCTGCGCCTCTTCGTTAACAAAATAACCGGTATTTGCACTCCGAGTTTCAAGTTGGCTATGTTTATTGATATTTATTGCTTATAGCTTCCATTCTTTGAGATATTCATTATTGTAGCAGACATTTTCATTGCCGTATTCATGTGATCAATAGCAGCGCTTCGGGGTACGTGTTGTCTGCCCAATATAACTAGGCGTTAAAGCCGCCTTATTTTATTCTTACCTTATTAATTTTGAACACGCCCCTACCCCTTACTCCTTAACCTACAGATTAAGTAGTACAAATTTTAGGCGATTAAACAAATAATACCTTACGGCCTTTTTCCGGCGACCCCGAATGCTCAGCAGAAATGTAATGCATTTTTACAACCTATGAAGCCAAAATGGACAGGCTGTTGGCCTTGTCTGAAATTTTCTATGAAAGAAGTGGCATTTGTGGGGCCCTATGTTGCACCGTGGCCTGCTTTGAAACCAACTAGCTATGTTGTCATTTATCTCTAAATTATAAGATGCTGGCCTTTGACGTGGTTCTTTGAAAATCAGTTTGCCGATATTAGATGCTGTTTCAGTGTCGTGATGCTAACGGATAACAAATGAAATGACGGAACGAAAATGAGGAATACAAAGTTGTCGGTACAATCGCGATGGCTTTGTGCCATACCGTTGTCGCGACTGCTACCTTGTGGGGTCCACTGAGGTGTAGAGCACGTGTACACAGGACCGACAACGACGCTGTCTGGTAAGCAACGGAATCTTTATACTGAACTCTGTCGCGCGCCCGAGAGGGCGCCACGGAACGACACCAAAGACGGAGAGAAAGAGAAAAAAAGCATGCCCTGCATGCCTGAAAGATGAGGGCGTGGGAAAAGGTGCCACGGCTACCAGCGCACGCAGGTGCGCACAGACAGAAGCCGCGGACGAAGAAGTTCCAGGAGCAGCATGCGGATGCGTTGGCACTGGCAACTGGGATCAGCACGCGCAGGCTCTACCAAAGAAAATCACCTCAGATAGTCTGATGATCCACTGGAGAGGTTAAAAGAAACTTCTGGCGTGAATATTAAGGCCCAAAAAGTGAAGCCAGACCACCGTCATCTTAGCAGGGGCACGAGAAGACGTTATTGCACGAAAAAAAGAAGAGGGTGGTTTTTTCAAGTGCTTTACTAGTTTCATGGCCATCGCTTCTGCCGACAAATGCTGCTACACATGCGGCGTTGTGTTACTGGTCTTCCACGCATGACCCGACTTCTTGGCCCATGTTATTGGAGATCCCATCATCGTTACTCTCCTAACCTCCTTGAGACCGCTAAAGGAAGTATTTTTAAGCCTCCTTGGGCACACTTCAAAATTTTTTAAGCCTCATTCGGTACACTTCATCCTCATCATAATCATTATAACAATCAGCCACCGCACCGACCAGGTTGCACCTCTCGCTGAGCCCTTGCCTCGTCGCTCGAGTAGCGAGCCAGCAAGGGAATGTGACCGTGCTAGGCCGGCGCACCTTTGTTTCGGTCCTAATGTATGCCGATCCTGGACGGCTGTGGTACCCAACGGATCCTTCTTCCACGTTTCCGCAGCAGACACGCTTTTAGAGAAGACCATACGTAGCGCGCGTGTCTATGCAAGTACTTCAGTGGTCGTGCCTCACGTCGCAAGTGCGGCTTTCATAAAGTGGTTAGTAGAGGGTACACATGCATAAACTGTCTCTTGCACTTCGCGGAGACCCGTGCACTCAACAAGGAAGAGGATGGGACGGGGCGGAGACGGGCGGCCGGCGACACCATCACAGATCTGCTTCATCAAAGCTGACAAGGTGAACTGCTTAAGAAAATACTTTAAGAAACGTGTCCTTCAAACTGGCTTTTTTCTCTTAGCAAATACATAGTAAAAGCACAAGTGCGCCTGTTCGGAAGCCGCCGGCTTAAAGCGCAGAAATTTCAAGCACTTACATGGTGGGGTCATCTTATTAAAGAGCCTATGAAGCCAATGCTCAGTCAGTATTAGTGGTGATGGACGCCTCTAGCGTACCTTGTTAGAGTTTTAAATTAAACGGGAGTGTCGCACTTTGCTGCAGCACCACTAGTATGACACTGTAAGTGGCCTCTCTCTGACGTTTCACTAGTGCAAGCGGGTATCACCAATGTGCGAGATAGAAATGGGCAGGCAGCGCTAAGGGACCGCAAGAAGCGCCACTTTCTGTGCTCTCATTCCATACGACTCACTCAAGCCTGTGTCGGACATACCTTATCCATCGGCGTCTCATCCCATGTGCGGCGCCGTGAAGTTACAGTATGCGGCGTGCGATGGTTCGGGATATATCGAATGAACAAGCGATCAACCCCTACCCTTCGCCTACATCCTATGCCTGAGCACACAAGCTCGGAAGACATCGTATCTTAGTCAAAAAGTCTAAAATAAACGATTATGCATAGCCATTCGAAATTCTGTCACAACATTCCATATAAAGAAATGGAAGAGCGAGGAACAAGTGCGCCTTTCCGCGGCACAAGAGCTCACCGTCCATCACGGCTCCGACGGATGGGCCTTGCTAGGCGAATGCCGTTACATTGGGCGCTTTGGAAGCAAGCGTGAGATCGCGGCATGGCGCTTATTTTTCCTAGTATGGTTACCATTTGCTCCCGTAAATCATACGTTTACACTTGTGATTAGCTTTTTTACGCCTCAATGCCGGCAGTAATGCTTACAAAAAAAGCGAGCTAGCACCATGAAGCGGCCATTGCGGTTGTTAGCATGCGAAATTCTATTGAGTGACTGACCGACTTTGCGCGGGTGGCTTTGAAGCGTGTGTTGGCTTGCATGAACAGCAAATGTTAATCACAGCTTTACACAATCAGGAACTGTTTGCTATCAGAAAGAAAATACTGTCAATATTCTCCGTAGTAAGCAGCGGGAAGCCAACCGGCGGCCAGTGGCATGATTCCACAGGTCAGACGTCCCAAACCCGGCGGCTGTGGTTGCGCAATGGCTCGATCCGGTGACGCTATGTACCTGCCAAGCTGAACGTTCGCAACGCTGCCTCTAACGGCGATGGCGTGCTGCACAACGAGTGTGGCGAGCAGAGAAATTCGCCGACCGCACTGGCGCCACGCTAAAGTTCACCGAATATTGGGCTCATGTGGTCACGTGTAAGCTTAGAAACTTGAGAGCAGCCCCGCGGAGCAAGTTAATTGGGTATTTGCTGGCGATTTCCACGTTTCATGTCGAAGAACCGTCTGTGGTTGGACACGAACCGTGTGTCGAACCACAGTAGCTGGAAGATGCGGAACGCGTGGCGTCAGCTTGACGCCTTCCCACCTCTTTGCCACACTGCACGATACGTTTGTGCATAGCTTCGCGCCATGAGAGAACGCATGATCTCGTGATGCGAAGCTGTGCACAAACGCATAGCTTGGCGAAACGCTGTGGACCGGACAAATCTATGCAGAGTGTATTTGTCTCCTGCTTGCCCGTGCAACACGTGCGCCCACAAGCCGCAGTTTTTCCAATGTAGTAGCGGGATGACGGCATGAGCGCAAAAGAGGAAGCGTGCATGCGAACACCGCACATTGGCACTGAATCGAAGAAGCGCCACGTTCATTTTTTGGGATCACAACTAAAGATGATAGCGTTGTGATACGCAGTACACTTTACGGACGACCAAGAAATGATTCGTACTTAAAAGTCATGTCACCCTACGAAAACATATGCTTCCGATTACCTGCGGCACATAATGGCTTGTAACGGAGATCTTCAGGTCTTTTGTGCCAGATGCCCGCTTACCCACACTCTAAAAACTGCAGCCGGTTTCGCAGGAGTGAAACGACCCAACTACTCTTGAGGGCATCGTACTACTCTAGCAAAACGTCGGATGGAGTGAAACGTCCATACCTCTTGCGGCATGATAGAGTAAAATGCAATTTCACTCCTGCCACACCCATGTCTTGCTCGCATTCGCAGCCGCAAACATGGCGGCTGGTGTGCAGAATAACGAACAACGAGGAGTGCATATTTCGTGATCGCCAGCGGTTGTTCGCCGTACAGACGTGCTCGACGGACTCGTAAGGGAACGCCGTCGGAATGAAGCGGGTGGTAGCGGAGCACGCTGGTGCCGTTTTTCTTCGCTGGCATTGATGAAATTCAGCCGCTATTATGTTCGTACTCGCTTCCCCAGGTGCATTTTACATCGCAAACCAGCACTGAGAACTCGCATTTGCCCGTAAAACGGAATGGCAGCTCATGATAGGAATGCGTTAATCTAAAAGACATTGTATATGTTCCGCGCGTTTAGACTAACAGATCTGTGTGGCGAGCGGCTACCTATGAGCCAACGCTAAATATACACCTGTTCTGTGCATACTTTTTGTTTAATTACGCAGAACAGTACCTTACCACTGGCGCTACATAGCAGGTCAAGTATAGCGGTTATATATACGGGACGTCAGTGTAAGACGGTGTATCGCGAGTGTGTTGTGGGCTTTGTGCTTTGCTGTGGTTGTGTTATTGGCGCGTATGTGCGCTCGTGTCATGTTAGCCTGTGTGCTCTATGTTCAGTGGGATGTAATTAAATGCCTGCTAATTGTAGCATGGTCGAAAAACGCACTGCTTGTTTTTTTTTTTTTTGTCTCTGCTACTCCCTCTGGGAGTACTAGCACCCCGCTTGGTGGGGTAGTAGAGCTCTCTTCAAAAGAGTCTTCGAATCCCCTTCGGAGGCGTCCTACTACTCTCTCTTGGCGAGAGTACCGGTACCCTGCAATGGGGTTGATCTACTCTGAAAAAAGGAGTTGAATTTGGGACACGAAAGTACTCCCCCAAAATGAGTGCCCAGCACTCCCTTTGTTTTTAGAGTGCAGGGCAAGATATGAGCGTATGAGTCACGCATGATTTCACACCGTGCGAGAGTCGGCCGCATTTCAGTGAACAGAAATTTATAGCATTCGTTAGCACGGCGTTAGTCTGGAAGTTTTACGTGTGTTCAGAAGAAAGGTCAAACCTATCAGCAGAACATTCATGACAAACTTCAGCAGCATATCATGAGTGCGTTTATCTGAAAGTTCAAACCAGCATCAGCAGAGAGTTCAAAAGAACTTTGAGCTTCAGAACAAAAGGCCAAGCAGGTCTTTTATCTTGTTATCTTAAGAAAGTATAAGCACCCGCCATAGCAACTCTCCTTGGTTCACTAAAATTTTCACCGTTCTGGAGAAACAAAATATTAAGTTGAATCTATTCAATTTAGCGTGCACACAACGAGACGCTCGCTCCTAAGCATTTTGTAATATAGCTGATGAGCGTGGTTGCAGTAAAATTATTATTTCGAGTAGCTGCAACCTTCTCCCATCATCCCCCCTTTCCCCCTTCCGTTCTTGGTCATGGGAACCACAGGAGATTTTCGGCTCTGCGAAGTGCCAGACCTAGGTCCTCTGTGAGTGCGATGGGACAGGCTGATACCCAGTCGTCCCGCTCTTTGTTCCTACGCCATTCTATAGATCAGTGCTTCATTTTACCTCGCCAGCTTCCTTATATCAAGTAGCCGCCGTCCTAACCCCTTCCTTTTCTTTGCTGCTTTCTTTTCGCAGGAGGTTTCTTTTTTTCCAGCTGAGCTTAGTGAGTTCCAAAAGATTGTTTATGTAGACATAATATTGTTAGTATAGAAGGCATTTGTTGCGCTAACAAAGGCGAATCACCTTGTAAAACTGTTGGTTCTATAATCGATTAATAGACCGCAAAATACTATTTAGAACAGGGAATGTCGCAGGAGCCAACGTTTCGACAAGTGGACTTGTCTTCGTCAGGGTGGCAACTGCCTTCTGCAGCGTTTGTTTATGTATGCCAATGCACGCTCTCCCCCGTCCTTAGAAGGAGGGAAGAGAAGCACGTGCGAACAACAATAACAAATAAGGTGAAAAACAGAGGGGGGTTAGGCTGCAGGGGAAGTTGTGCAACAGGTGTTAGGGTGACTAATATAAATGGCAAAGAGGAAAGGCTCTAAAGAATCCGCTCGTGGTACATATATTGGAAATACACTGCGTGCGCAGCGCTAGAAAGCAGGATGAAGAAGGAAACACACGCTCGGAATAGGAGTTGCTCCTATCACATGTGCCCCCCATCCACCCCTCATCACCTGCGCCGCACCCACAGTGCATTTCACGAAAACATTGTTGGTAAAATTGTAACTACGCTGCTGAACTCTGTTGTTCTCGTCTAACTGGATGGGGGATGCGCACCTGAACGTAGATATTCCCTGCGACATTCCCTGTTCTAAATCGTATTTTGCGATCTGTTCATCGATTCAAGCCTCCATCTCCCCCTGAGCTTCTCTGCGAGTTGGTTCTAAGGATATTTTTAGTGACATTTACTACTTTTCTGTTAAGTCCACATGCGTGTGGATTTATTAAGGGCTTGTGTTCCTCGAAAACGGACTCATTATACAGTAACATACTCAGACCATATTACTATCGGAACCACCTTGGGACAGCGCTAGCTGCAGCGTCAGATCCAAAGAGGCACGGGAGAACTTTTTTCTTTTCAATATTCGCATTTATGCAGACTGCTTTAGCTCTTGGCAATCTCTCTTCTTTGGTTCTGAACCTTTCGTGGGGTGTTATAATAATGATTGTGGCGCTGTGTAATCAATATTACCACCGTTTCCTTTCAGGTGTACTTCAGCAACGTGCAGCAGACTACAGTGTCGAGGAGACAAAGAAATACGCTAAGGATGTGTGTATTATCTTCCTACTCTCTCATCATCTAAAGCGCTTAAGAAAGTAGCTATTCGCTGAACATATTGGCAGGCGAAACTATTTTCTATTAGATTAAAGAGGAAAATTGGCTGCTGAGGAGTGCAATACACACCATGGCTTTCTTATTGTTCTTTTCTTTAGAGGAATGAAAACGTAGAGGGCAGGAGCGGTCACCGGTGTTGTTGAAATAGCACGCTGTACTACTCTAGCAAATGTTATTGCGCGCGCACATGTAGTTATCAGAATCCAGTCGAGGACAGGGCAGGACGTTGAGCCTATCGCTAGCTAGCGTAAGCTAGTAAAAGAGAACACCCATCCAGCTTCTGCCATTCTTAATCCAGTGCATAACGGACACTCGGGAAAGTTTTTGAGTTGTGAAGCCTTCTTCCCCTTACCGATTTTCCGTAAGCGTGGAACAGAGGTAAAAATAGCAGACAATCGTTGTGGTGAAAGTTCCATTAAAATTAAGGATAAGGGCTGCTACGGTACCGTTCTCTGCTCATTTTGTATATCCCACCTCGCAGCCATGTCAAAGCCATCAGCTGTAAGCAAGTTATATGCCTGAGCACAAAAAATTGCTGGTTATGCGCGTGCCTACCGAGTGTTAAGTTTGATTCCTCTGTGTTAAATTCACCATTAGCACATATCAAGAAATATCCATTTTTTTATCATTAAAAAGCCCAGCTGTTTGTTGATCTGCGACAGCTGCGGCTTCTAGTTGTGGACCATAGACTTCAAGAATATTAAAATGGTCCTTTGAGATTGTGCTAAACAGGCAGAAATGGCACGGGGAGAAAGATAGCCTGAGAACCCAAATACAGAGAAAATTGGCGACACAGTGCATGGAGGCTGCTCGATAACCGCTTCAGGCGGTGGCAACAAGTCTTTCACTACCGGTGCCTCTGCTTGCCTACTCTCCCGACACCTACGTGGAGTTACTGAGGAACGGATGAATACATAATAAGCAAGTTGTACTCTTACTTTTGGCTAAGCAACCGCGCAGCTTCCACAATGCTGAAATGAGCTTGTCAGATGAAGTGTGTAGGCTATGACTTCTTAGTGGAGACAATATTATTTTCTACAAGTCCACTTACACAAATATATATATTTTCTTATGTTTTGCTTGAACTTTGATGAGTATATGACGGTAGGCTAATAATTTTTACATGACGGTTCCCACAGCTCATATTTTGAGGAGCCCTTTGAATGACGCAATTTAGCTATTATGTGAACCTGTAAAGAGGGACTTAATTGCGCAGCGGCCATTTTGATGATGCTCTGTGTCGAATACTTCTGAAGCTACATTGATGATCTTCATAAACCTGGAGCTGTATATAATGCCTAAAACCAGGCGTTTGGTGCCTTGAAAATATATTTAAGCGCCTATAAATAGGCGTTTGCTATAAGCAGCCCTTGTTCACGCCAGGGGCCCGGAACTGCTGTCCGTCTAGTCCGAACACTGCGAGAACACCTCGTGCCGCCGTTCCGTTCTCGTGCACTCCGCTCTGTTCTTTATTCTTCGAGATTGTCCGCCGGCTCCGAATTTACCGCTGTACTTACGATGGGAGCTAAGGTAGGGCGTTACGATTTTCGAGGCCCCCGGCTGCGCAAACGCACACCTTTGGCCCGTGCTTTCGGCAGACGGCACTCCCGGACTGACTAGCCCAGGATCAATCGGTTGTTTGCTTTTCCTGCCTCTTTTTTTCTGGCACCTTCGCCTTTCTCTTTGCTTCAGTATTTCCTGTCCTCTTCTCTGTTCTAGTCACTTCCATATTTCTTGTCCGCAAAGGTTAACCGTGTGGGGTTATCCAACCTTGGACATACCATATGAGGTTACAGTGACGGCGTGTGATTGGCGTCAGGCAGGCTTCTATTGAAGTTCTGGCGCGTCCCCTTGTTGCGCTCCATGGTGGGCGGTCGGTGCTGTTGCGGAACAATCACTCTTTTTCTTGGCTTCTCCAGCATCTTTTGTTCTTGATCGGCCTCGGTAAGGAAGCCGCACTGAAGCGACCTTTGAATTGTCTCCTCGAGACAACTTTCCCACTTTTCCAAAGTCACACGTGGTACACAGCAAAAGAACGAAAATAAGAAAGCTATCACTATTCCTAGTAGACAAATGCCTTAAAGAAAAAAAAATTGGAGCTGCATACAAAGCATCAAAACTATCAAGTGGAGACATACTTGAACAGTCAGAGAAAGAATGAGTACAGAAACTCAAACTGAGGACCATCGGCGAAACCGCACTGACAACTTCAGCATCCCGGTTTTTCAAGACGAGCATAGGTGCATATCAGACAAATATTTTATAAACATGAATGAAGAGGGACTCCTCGAGGGTCTCCGGGGACAAGACGTGATCGAAGGGCGAATAATCGTGATCCGCCGGAACGTTTCAGAAATTCCCAGGAAGCATGCGATAATAACGTTGGAAACGAGCACAATGCCAGCCTCTCTTGAGGCAAGATATATGCGTGAAAGTAAACGTCAGGCCATGCATACTAAATTCGAGGTAATGTTTCAAATGTGACAGGTTCGACATGCTTCACACGCTTGCCTCAGACAAACAGCCTGTGCGAAATGTAGTGCTGGGGATCATCCTTCAGAGAACTGCACCGACTGCACACTGCGTTTACTACAAAGGTCATCTGGCGCATTCTCAGTCTTGCCCGTACTGGAAAAAAGGAAAAAAAATGGCAGCATATCCACGGGATGAATGATGATGAGTGGGCAAAGCTCCGGAGGGAATCATCGGTAAACCGTGAATCTTCCGTGCAATTCGCCCAGTCGATCATCATGTAAAGACATCTCACGCCGCCCCTTACACAGGCCGGAACGCGCACTGCGTTTGCCGACGCCATCACATGACTGCTTAGAGAGTAAAAGGCGGAGAGGCCTCAGCGTCTTACACCAGCTTCTTACACGGGTCGTAATGCGCTAGCACAAACGCGTTAAAAACGCGCAGTCTTTCGTTAATATTGGGTGTTCACTGTCATCGTGGTGCATGTGTCCATGTGCGCTTCGTGGCGTAGTGGCTAGCGCCGCGCGTTCGGAAGCCAGGGGTCCCTGGTTCGATTCCGCGCTTCGGACACAACGTTCGGAATTTTTTCTCTTCGTCCATGGTCCATGAAGCGCGATCCGACGCGTACGGCGACGATCCAGGAGAATGAGAGGAGCGCTCCCGGCGCAGCACCGCGCAGCAGCTAATCGGAGAGCAGCGGCAGCTCCAGCGCTCATATACAAGTACCGCCATCTAGCGGGCATTCCAAGAACTAAACGAGAGGTGGCTACATACATCGGGGACGCACGACCCACGCCTTAAGGAGCTTCGCCCCTAAAAAAAG
This sequence comes from Hyalomma asiaticum, assembly GCA_013339685.2. Lineage (NCBI taxonomy): Eukaryota > Metazoa > Arthropoda > Arachnida > Ixodida > Ixodidae > Hyalomma > Hyalomma asiaticum. The sequence goes on from JABSTT010003063.1 coordinate 29,150, forward strand.
AAATTATTGCCCTAAAGGTAAAGAAACGATCTCGTTCATCAAAGCTAGGGAACATGTGCCCTATCTATCCACGAAAATTTCCGCCAATGTGGAGCACGTGAGGGCAGTGTGCTACAATTTCCCTGCCAAGTCCTACCCGATTCCTCCACACCGAGTCCGTTAACGCCTGTATAAAGAGCGGGGCTCACGATGTTGATCAGACCAGCGCCTCCTCTAAAAAATAGAGGAGACGCTGATCAGACGCACTGGCACCTGAGCGTCGCTGGTCGCGTCTGTCGATTCTGTTGTTACCGCAGATGTCGCAGGGCGCCGACTCGGCGAGGTGCTTGAACGTCGTCCACCTCTGGGAGGATGAGACGCGTGCCGGAGGGCCCTCCTGGCATGCCTAGGCCGCTCTAGCACGTGCGCATCTGGCGGGACGGGTGGGTGGCGGGAAGCCTTGCCTTGGTCACAGTCAGCAGCGCAAACACTCACGTGTACTTTCAGCTCGCTGTACTGCCGGCCAGCTGGAAGTACGGAGCAGGTAGGCGACAGATCGCCGAGCCTAGAACCCGCGGTTAAAATGGCCCTATCTTGCCAGCCATGGACGGCAGCTTAGCTGATATTGGCTCACTGGTCGGCAACAATAGGGCGTGGAAGGGCCGCGCTTAGTCTGTAAAATCTAGTATTGGCCCTACGCTGCTCCCTGGGTTCTTCATGAGTGTCATACTGTCGATTCGCAAGTAAGCGCAGTGACAGAGAAGTGTCAGCAATTACCAAACACCAAAAAAGAAAACGATAGAACTAGAATACATTCAATCATAGTTATTGTTACTTTCTGCAGCAAAAGATAATCACTTGAAATTAATAATTCTAAAAAGCCAGTTCTGACACACTGCAGCTGGAAACACCGAAGTAACATCACTTAGTGCCTCGTTCGAGACCTCGTTTGCATGGTGTTCGACTTTCAGGCAACCTGCGTTTGCGTCGTTCGTCGCTTGTGCGTACAAATTCGCATGGATCCGGTGTTGGCTCAAGGGGCAATATCAGTGAAGAGGGGATCAGGAAAGACAGACGTTAATGACATATCAGCTCCCAGATGAAGGTCATATATTTCGGTGATCAGCGTGATGATGCATGATATCTTTGGGGAAGTGAAGACTGTATAAACTGAGCACGTAATGAAGAAGCGTGGTAACCGATGGTCAGTAAAGTAACAGTCTGAGTCCTTAGAGAAGACAATCATACGAGAATGCTCGGTAATCAGATCAGAGAAGTTCGATGGAATGACGTGCCCAAAATTAGCGCACAACCGGGTTAAACCAAGTGAAAGATGTGGTAGTGGACTTTATCCAGTATTAGTTATTGACCGACCGATAAATATCATCACTGTTCTAATATATTTTGCGCTGTGACTCACTATATCGTAAGCCGTCCCAGCAGTCCATCGCCTAACGGAACCGAATTCTTTCCGGAACTTTTTTCGGCCGTACTAATCAATGCACTCCGTCGTTCCTATAATGGTCGCTTGCTGCATCACTGGGAAACAAGGTCTTCGGCTGCATTGGCCGATCAGGTAATACTTCTTCTTCCTCATTTTGTTGTGGCAGGTTGAGCTCTCGGGTGTCCCTTACAGCATGTCTTATAAACACATAAAGGAGGAAGTTAACCATTCTCAGCCCGTGGTATCCAATGCGCGTGTTCTACTCAGTGTGCGCAAAAACGGTCTTTTTGATAAATCTGCAGGAATATATAATCCAGCAGCTCTAGTACTGACGTTGAAGTGTCCATTCAGATTCGGTATGTTGCGTATTGCTGTACAACACGAATGACTTACAGTTTCAATTCATAAAACACGTTAATTGTCTGGCGCTCTGGTTTACCACATCAAAAATGACATCTCGTGTATGTCTAGCGGCCTAAATTTCTGTTAACGCATATACGCCACAATTGTCTTCCACACTATCTCTGTCATTGTCCTTCAATTAACAGTAGTTACAAAGTAGAATAGATGTGACAGAAACGATATATATATACTCGATCTGTACATTTAATCATTGAAGGAAACTGCACTGAAATCACATTTTTCCTGTATTAGCTTTTATTTTCTGTGGGGGCATTATTGCCATGCATATGGATCAGTAAATTTACACATATCTATGGTGAAGCCGAAATACACAGACTAAATATATGTCAGAGTGAGCAACGCAATGTGTGGTATCGCATGGTGATTTTGTGATTGCACTGAGCCACCAAGTTTTATTACGAAGCGGCGCCTACATTGTTGAACCGCTATTGAGCAAGTGGTAACGAGCGCACTCACCACAGGTGACATTTTCTGTGCACTTTCTATGGTTCATACGGGGGACCTCATTCGCATGCCTTATATGTCATGAAAAGTATGCGCCAGAAAAGGCATAATTCAGCCCAACTTTCATACACTGTGTTTCTTACTCCAGTTGTGGTATATACTGCTACAGAACTCTCGCGCGTAATAATATACAATATTTAATGTTTCTTTGGGGGTCTGTCATAATCAGAGCTGGTTTTGAGACGTTAAACCCCAAATATGAATGAATTTTTTGGGAGGAAACATGTTACGTCTTTCTGATTCGGATATCTGTAATTCTGTTTCACGAAACCTATCATCATAGCCAATGGCATCTTAACTTATTTTTACTATGGAACGGCTAAGACGTAATTATTGAAGTTTAATAAAAGATCTATTTCAAAGGAAGAAAAGCGTGAAAATATGTGAAAAATTGCGGGACCCTTAAGCGTCGCCTTAAGAGTGGAACGCGACAGTGATGCCTCGTAATGACGGAGCGAGGTGTCGCAGGTTCGATTCCCTGGTCAGGCGCTTCCAGCTTTAATCGAAGGCGTTACACCAGTTCTTTATTTGCACCTACCTCGACATTTTGCCCACGGAAAACGCAAATTTTTCGCTCAACACAAACGGCTCCAACGCCGACACCGGAATTTCTGCCAAACGAGCTGTTTAACGCTATCGAATCAGAACGGTCCTCTGCCATAATGAAAACGCTGTTTTCGCAATAACATGGCGCCATTCTATTTTAAATAAATAAGTATATATGCTCCATTTTCCACAATGTAACCACCGCGGCTGCCACTGTCAGGGTATTATTATCTTAAAG
>JABSTT010003064.1:0-32518 GCA_013339685.2 Hyalomma asiaticum
ATAATATTTGGCAGCAGAATATGTACGGGCTGGTTCTCGTACACTCGAAAATGACGAACATGCTGTTGGTGCCGCTAGCGGCGTTTTTTGCACCACTTTCAGAGAAAAATTAAAAACCTAATTTGTTTTCGTGGGTGAAAGTGTGCTCGTTCCCGCAAATGTGACGCAGGATCTACCCAATTTTACCACAATCTTAAAAAAATTTTCCGAGCGGTAGACAGTCCTTTAAGCATGCTGAAAGAAAAACAGATATGGAGAGAACAGCCGAGGAAGTGAAACTGTGAGGCTGGATGATGTCAGTAAGGCCGATTCACACACGCGAGCAAATGCCGCTTCTCCGCGGACCGAATAGTAACGTGATCCGTTGCATCCGCGCAGCCGCGGAGACGAGACGTCGCATGCACACAGCCGGAGCGCAGCTCAGGGAATTCTCGCGCATACCATCGACTCCAACGCTTATGCAACGCTTGTTTCGGTTCCAGCCAGGAAAACCTCTCGTCACTTTCACTGTCGCATAGCAAAACACATTCGGTCGTTGTCGCAAAACGAACAGACGCGACTTTAAGCCAACAGCCTGCTTCCTAGCCACACCAATCCAATCAATGTTGACAGATTTGACGTTCCATCCTCTGGATCGAGAGCAGACCACCGTCAAACGGGCGGATGGAAATAGCACATTTCCATCCGTGCCGCGAGCGGAGGTGACCGGACGAAGCGAGGGCGGCGAGTTTCCATGACGCGCGCTTCACGTGATGCGCTGTACGTTGCGAAAATTCCTCCTCCGTTCATTCGTGTGAATCCAGTTTTAAGGGTGAAATGACGCGTCCTTCACTGAAATAAAAGCGTTTTGCGTGCTTCCTGTACTGACGTGAGGCAGAAGGAGACGCGTATTACCGTTTGGCTGCAATTAATGTCTTTACTTAGCCGTTGACTTAGCTAACGACTGCCTCAACCGCTTATGACAGAGCGCCGCTCTGTACATTAAGTGACGCCGGCGAACGCATCCACGCTCACACGGTGACGGTGCTGCCCTGCATGATGATCTCGAGGCCTATCGTGCAGCATAGCAGAAGCGACGTAGAGAGAAGAAGTGAAGCCTGCCATTGTGGGACGCGTGCAGCTGCTGCTGACGACTACCGCCTTTCCCGCCTCGAGCTGTACGCACCCGGTGTCCGCAATTATAGCGGCGGCTCGTCGGGATGCTAGAGAAGACACCGGTCTGCCAAATCATTCTGTTCTTTGCCAGTTAGCGTGGTTACACACGCGAAGTATAGATGCCAGAACGGCTCGAACAGAATGCTCGACGAAAATAACAACAACCGACTCCCTCAATTGCGTCGTAGGCAAAACCTAGCGGCTGTGGCGCAAGACGCTTAGTGTGTTTACACCGTTGAAAATATAAGCGACACCACACCGACTAATTGTTGTGGGCGTGGCTTATAACTTCGCTGTTCAACCACCTTCAGAGTGTAAATAACAGCTATATAATTGCGAAGGACATCAATACGCTATCAGGATTAACCCACTTCTAAACAGTGGGACCACATGTTTTAGATTCGCTGGTACACCGCTGGTACGGAGTCTTTTGGCGGCGTTTTAAATGCGAGGCATTTTTTAGCGAACTTCGGCGACTTTGAGTGCATCTATCTATCTATCTATCTATCTATCTATCTATCTATCTATCTATCTATCTATCTATCTATCTATCTATCTCTCTATCTATCTTTCTATCTAGCCGCCCAAGACTTTGCGCTCTCCTGGCCGTTTCATTCATGGGATGTATACAAAATTGGTATGCCGCAACATGACTGCATGACGAACATAAATGACACGTCATAACACGAAAATCATGACATGCAGTCAAGAGCGGCACGATTTACATGCCACGGTTTTGGTGCTCTCCTGGCCGTTTCGTTAATGGATGTATACGAATATTCGTAGAGAACAAGAGTGCATGACGAACATAAATGACAGGTCATAACGTGAACATCGTGACATCCATGTCATGAGCGGCATGATTTAAATACGACGGTCTTGGTGCTCCCCTGGCCGTTTCGTTAGTTGAATGTACACGAAAATTGGTATGGCACAACTATACTGCATGACGAACATGAATTTCAGGTCATAGCACGAACAACATGATATGCATGTCATGAGCGGCATGATTTACATACCATGGTATTGGTGCACTCCTGTCCGTTTCGTTAATGGGATCGATGTATACGAAAATTGGTATGGCACAATATAACTGCATGACGAATACATATGACAGGTCATAACATGAAAATCATGACATGCATGTCATGAGCGCCATGATTTACATGCCACAGTCTTGGTGCACTCGTGTCCGTTTCGTTAACGGGATGTATACGAAAATTGGTATGGCACAACATAACCGCATGCCGAATATATATGTGAGGTCATAACATGAAAATCATGACATGCATGTCAAGAGACGCATGATTTACATGCCACGGGCTTAGTGCTCTGCTGGCCGTTTCGTTAATGGATGTATACAAAAATTGGTATCCCACAACATGACTGCATGGCGAACGTAAATGACAGAACATAACATTACAATCACGGCATGTTTGTCATGAGCGGTATGGTTTACATGCCGCAGTCTTGCTGCTCTTGCGGCCGTTTCGTTAACTTCGTGTGCATCAAAATCGGTATAGCAAGACTCCAATGGAGATCATTTTACCTTCTGATGCGTGGCCTAGCAGTTCCTTGATTCCCGCTGCACGTGGGTCTGCCATTTTTTTTATTTAGACATATAGAACCTCTTTTTGGATCAATCAATCAATCAATCCGGTTTATTCATACCAAGTGGAGTGCATGCGTAATATTTATGCACTTGGGACCCCAGAACTCGACATGAGTTCTGAAGGGGTCCTTTGACAGATGATCTATTTATATCGTGTAAAAGACCTTATACATAGGCGTATAGAAAACAAAATAAAACGTTATACAATGCTAAAAGCAAACGGAAGTATGCGGAAGTACTGCTTCTCTTCTAAACCTTCTTGCCCCATGACTGTTGCATGTGTACCTCGTTTTATGTGTAGAGAGCATGCAAATCCTAACTCACAGGCACGAATTACCCTCATAAGAGGCACCTGCGGTTTTTTAGGTATTTAACTATTAATGAATTCTAAAGACGGCTGCTTAATGTACAGGCCCAGTGTTTGTAAGGAGCTCCTCCACTTAACCTTCTTCTCCCTGAAAAGGGACACAGTACAGTGGCGGCGTAGGATATTTTCTGCTGTGTATTCTGTCAATCCCAACTCCTACGATATCAAAGCGTGGCTCTGACGCAAAGTTCACAGCCATTTGGCGAGAGCCGCGTGAGTGTGCTAGGGTTGATGAGTGATGATAGGAGTGATGACACATCCGGAAATTCCGCCATATGCTAGAAATGATTGCTTCCTGTTTCTTCTCTGTTTCATATGTATGCCCTCCCTGCAATGATCTCCTTGTGAGATCGCAGTATTGTTAAATAATAATAAAATAAATAATATTGTGTCGGAACACGCAGAGACGCGATATATGGCAGGCACATCAAATTTAACGCCGTAGTCTCCTAAATCTGATAAATCGCTTTACTGCGTCGCCTTACGTCGCTTTAGGCAAGCGTATGTTAATTGTTTAAACCTCAATACAAAAGCGGCGGCGTCCGCTTCAAGTTTCCCGGCACAATATGGTAGGGCGGCGGTCAATGGTTGTTGCCACCTTGTTAAAGTGACATCGAGGCACGCTAGCGTACGCCACTACCTCTCCTACCATAACATAATCATGTTCAATAGCGCACAGGTATGCAGCTTTTTAACACAATGGCGGCGGCGGGGTGGCCGTACATCTTCGTCATTAATATCGGTCGCTGTAATAAGGCCGCAACAGCTACCGCCGTAAACTGGCACAAGAGATATTGCAACCCAATCGCTCGTATATTGAAATCGTACTCGGACACGCACACTGCGCACAATGCTTTCCAGCTGCATATTTCAAGAAAGTTGCAGTAGCTTCACTTCAGCGGTGTTTACTAGTGTGTCCGAATCATTGCTCTGGAGGTTGAAAGGATGTAACAATCAGCTAGAGGCCATGCAGACAAAGACACCACGAGTTCTTGCTTACGTGCTCAATATCTCACACAAGTATAAGAGAGTTGCAAATAGGCATGATGTTTCAGTGCTCTTATCGGCACCCAATAACCTTTCAAAGCATCGCTCCCGTATTATTCACGCAAAGCAATATCTGATCCACGAAAATTGCGTCAGGCTTTTTTCTAACCGTTTCATTGTGCGCATTGTTCGCGACGCTCCGCTGAGCTCTGAAAAGTTGCGAATGCCCTACACGTTGCTGCCTTAATGATCACCTCAAGTAGCATCCTTTAACGATTTATAAGGAGGTTAACTGCTGCCTTTCCATTGAGCTTCGTGTGGCTGGTACCTCTCGTTGAAGACAACCGGTGATAGGAAGGAGCAAAGATTCCTCAGCACGTCAACTGCTTGAGACATGTCACACAAAGAACAAGGGGAATGGCTGCATCCGCGTGCCCTTAGTTTTTATACAACGGTGAATATATTTTAGAGCGTATTGTAACATAGGTTCTTTCGTTATTGCTGGCTGATTGTCGGCGTTAGCTGCGCACACCCTGTGTGAGCACGCTTGCGTACAAGTATGTATGGGTTGTATACGAAACAATATAGTTAAAATTTGGCATTTTCTATTGTTCTCTCTCGTTCCTTCCTGCTTGCGCGAGAACTCGTTCCTAAGCTACGCGCCACCTAGCCCACCTTACATTTTACAACAAATGCTCTCGTCTTCACATATCCTTAGGAAACGTCCAAGTTCACCCGTAATACTTCCTTGTCGCGCCCCTTGAGTGCATTAGGTACGGTATACGGTATACGACTGTGACATTAAAAGGTCAAGGCATTTCGACTGCAAAAGCTAACGATGTGTGTCTTCCCGAAAGTCTCTTTTCAGGTGCTGATTCATAATTAAGTTCCACGAAAATAATGGCGTTAAACACTGTAGTCCCTTTTCTTGGCAGCATGCCACGCTTTCATTCTTTCCAGTTATATTAGTTACGCTAACACCGGTCACGCCGCCCGCTTCCCCGTACCTTTTTTTTATGTTCGCACTTGCCGCTTAACCATCTCATCCCCTTGTGAGCACGTGGGACAGTGTGCAAGCGTACAGAAACTAAGGCTTGAGAAGGCGATGCTGTGCTGACGAAGGCAGTCCACTTGTCCAAACGTCCACTTCAGCGACATTCCCTGCTCTCCATAGTTTTTAGCGAAGTGATCATCGATTCAAGCCTCCATCATCCCTGAGCTTCTCCTCTAGATTCGATTTGCGCAACATATTGCACGATAGCTACCATCCTAAGAAGGTGCGCGTGGATATAAATTGAGACATATCGTTGTTGAAATTCTTTGTATGTGCTTGGCAACCGAAACATGGAGATAATCATGTATTTAAGACAAATCTGCGGCGATTCCTACGGTATTCCGCAAGCAGGAGCAAAGTTTAACAACAGAAAATAGCATGCACATGAGGTTCGAGGGTCGATGAATTCGCTCTCACGTATCAAACAATTCCTGCGGTTCGCTCACTAAGAGCAGAAGTCGGCCCGTACTCGCGTTGGTCGTGGGTCTGAACGCCGGGCCTAGACTATCTTTTCAATTACGGGTCTTCATTCTGCAAAGTCCTGGATTCCGTGTAGCCTTTTTTTTACAAACAGGTGGTTGCTAATCTTTCGTTTCTTCAGATAAAATATTTAAACGGTAATCAGCGCTGAAGAAATTGTGGCGTCCGACATGACAAGTGTCTAGTGCGGCCTTCACTTTATATATATCAAAAGGAATTTTTATTGAGGTTGTCTGTTTTACTGTCCTCGGGTGCACTGTTTTCTGCTGTCTGATCAAGTTGTACGAAAGTGCTTCGGTGGCATTGTTCACCATCCCACGCGAGGTACCACTTCAAACACTGCCAATTGTGTCCATGTCGCGAACCATGTGTATCTGTATTGAAGCTTCTGCGCCGTCTAAGTGCGAATTTATAGGCGCCGTTGTCATCAAAAACGTACATAGCGAAATCTTCAAATATAGGCCGTACTTGTTATTCAACGAAGCCCTTTTGTATGGTAATACGCTGCAGTCTCTCTGATTCACGCATTCTATTTTTTTTCTTTCCAGCTACTCCTGGAAATACGGAACAACGAAAAGGTTCCATGGAGTGTTCTTTTTCAGCGAATTGAGACTTTAGACAAGGAGATTGGCTTCGAGCGCGTTCTCGCTTCGGAGAGCACCTTGGAGCAGCTGTTCATTGGAGTTGCTGAGAAAGCGGAAAAAAGAAAATGTGGCGAATAAGTCATCGGCAGTGTCGACAGACGTGGCGTCAACCGCACGCATCAAACCGCAGCGACACAGCCTGAGTTTAGGATTAGGTTTTTCGATGCCATCAACTTGCATGTCGCTGCGAGGAGTGTAATTCAGGTGTATGCGAAGAAATAAACTTGAAAGTGCCCTAACTGTTATGCCTTGAACATCTACCCAAGCAATAAGGTTATTTTGCCTACAAATCAATCTTCACTGGGCTGTCCTCGATGGCTTCTATGGCTATAGAGATCTGACGTGTGCTATATCGCTCACTTTGCCGGTGCGCACATTTTTGTGTATACGTCGCAACCAAAATTCCACGTAACGTTCCCTGTAAGATATTCTTCAACTGTATTCGGACAAAGCATGACAGGCCAGTGTTGCTCGTCTGTTGCTGGTACTGTAAGCACCTGCTATAGAAAAGCGAAAAAGCCAGTTGCGTTCAAACATTCATACACACACTGACTTGTGAATCCTTGCCTGTTCTCTCACCGTAGAAATCACATTTGCGCATTCCTTATTCATGAGATGTACTGAGTGCTGACGTAGAGGAAAGTATGGGCTGCGATAATTTGCGCATGCTCTTTTTTTCGTGATTGTTCCTCGAAATCCATTAATAATTATCCCCGCGTGTTACCACTGCAACATAGCCCCCTCCTGGAAATCGATCTGATTCTGTCGCTTCCTTGTCCACCACTGGGGAAAACCGGCGCTGCCGTGTTGTGACGTAGTAAACGACAACACGTGTCGCCTTCGCAGCTGCTGGCGAAGCGCGTAGGCTTTCTTCACCAAGCCAGTTACTTTCCTTCTTCCTTTTGCGCATGGAAAACGTGTCGGCGCCAGATTATTTGACATATTCGACCGAGGTAGTGTGATTTTCACGCGTATATACCCACTATTCTTTTTAGTTTTTATAAGTGATATCGTAAATGATATACCTGTCAAAATCAAACTGTTCGCGGACGATTGCATCCTTTATCAGGAAGTAAATACATCTGATGACCAGGAATTATAAATAGTGCCCTGGACAAAACTACATATTTGGTGTGAAAGATGGCAGATGTGCATCAATACTACAAAAACCGTTTCAATGACAATTTCAAGAAAGAAGGCACCACTCACCTTCAGTATTCAATAAATGGTCCCTGTCTTAGTTCTGTAAATCGTTATAAATACTTAGGCTTAATAATTACTTCAGACCTCCGGTGGAATGAAACATGTCACTTTTATAGAAAAGAAAGCCTTGAAAAGCTTGGATATCTTAAGAGATCATTACGACAGTCAACGCAAGAAATAAGAACATTAGCATAAAAAACTTACATTCGTCCCCTCTTGGAATATGCCTGCGTGGTCTGGGACCATATACAAAGAAAAATATTGAGACACTAGAAAAACCTACAAAGAAAATCTGTTCGATTTATCTTTCGCTCGTACAATCGCCATACGTCAGTCAGTAATTTGCTTCAGACAGCGAACTTGGAAGCCTTACATCTGCGGCGATATCGCGAAAGATTAAATATATGTACCTGCTCTATCACGATAAGCTTGGCATTGATTCAAGTGCGCATATTGAAAAGTAGTGCGACGACCCACGCGGGCGGATCATTCCAAAAAATTACAGGAATTTTCTTGCAGAACCAACTCGTACATGGGCTCTTTTTCCCTCGAACTGTACGCGAGTGGAATCGCCGCCCTGGTGGGGTTGTGGAGGCAGCAACAGTGGCGTCATTCTTAGCGGAGCTAAAGAGCCTATAGCATGTCTATCTATACCACATTTGTGCTCTTTGTTTTGTGACGTTGGTACGATTTCTTTTTTTTTCTTACTTGTTTTCATACGTTGTTAGCACACATGTGTTGTTAGTACGCATTTATATAGGTATTATGCTATGTGCAATTGCATGCCATGCACTGTATATTCGAAACTGTGTGTTCGCGGCATTTTTCTTGCGCGTAATATACTGTGAAAATGTTCAGTGTGCTATATTTATATGTTACCCACTCCTGCTTATGGCTTCATTTTGAAGCCAGCAGAAACCCTGTAAATAAATAAATAAATAAATAAGACCAAGCTTTTTGGCTGAAAAGGCAGATAAAGGGGAAACAGGCGAGTACTCATACATTTCGACTGTGTGGAAAGCATTTCACTAAGTCGATTTTGTGCATGGCATTGGAGCTAAAATGTTCAGTGAGTACGGCTTGAAATTTCTTGGACTGTAGGCATTCGAATTTACGACGCGTATTTGCTGCTGTACAGGAAACGTGTCTTGCTTCCGAAACAGCGCCGCTTCACCAAAAATAATAGGCTGCTTTGATTCTTTCATCTGTCGAGGTACTGTGCACAGACATACATGCACGCACATGGCGGAACCATATGCATGAATTTAAGGTATAATTTACTGTTGATAAATAAGCTCGTGTTGGATCAAGGTCCCGCGATAATATTGGCAAAAGTGCCAAACCGGGCGTCCATTCTGTATGTTCATTCCTTTATGAAGGAGCATGCAGGTGAAATTTGCAATGTCAAGACGTCAGATACATTGCCCGCTTAATCACGCGCCAACAAATGGGACGAAGGGATGGGAAGGTGTGCCGTGAACCATGTACAGCGGTCCACGTGTATGAAATGTCACCTATCGCCCGTGCACCGTCCGAGAAAGTGCCTGGGATGTACCGTCTATTGGCGCTTAAATTAGGAACCGTACCCGGGATCTCTGAGTATGCCCAGTGATAGCTAACTAAATTTCCCGTGCACCTTTTACGAGAACGGCCTCGTCATTTTCGTCATGCATAGCATCGCGGGCACATGTTTCCGGCAAGCGTGCACTATGCGGCGATGACTCTTGTTCACTCGCAAAATACTTTACCGACCTGTAGAACACGTTTTCTTGCAGCTAAGATAACGCAGGCAACTCTTGCGACACGACAAAACCGTGTGTGAAGGAGCTGCGACATTGTAGACGTCGTACGCTGCGCGGCCCGTATCGCGTGATGTCGTTTTCTACGCCACGGAGAGGCTTCAGCAGATGGCGCCACGGCATATCCTCGAGGCAGTTCGCAGCGGCGTGCCACTCAAGCAGATCAATTGTATGAGAAGGGCGCTGCAACCTTTAGTGTGTCAGTATAAGTGGTCTAATCGGATTCGGAAATGAAATCCATTACATACACGCTGCTAGCGTCTATTTTCCGTTGTTTCTTTTATTTCATGCAATATGTGTATCACAAGAAAACCGTCCAACGGCTGTGGGCGCATGCAAGCACGCTCCTCAGCTGGTTGCACTTTCGGTTCGGTGCATCACGATGAGCGAAAAAAGGGAGGATCATCGGCTCCTCTGCTCGGAGCTATTCCGCCCCTCGACAAGCAAATAAGCAAGCTCCGCCGCTTCTTTACCGGCGCTAATTATTTGGGCGGTGTCCGTGGAGCTTCAAAAACCGCCTAAAACAGGTTTCAGCCACGCGTCTGATGACCAGCCACACCTGTATCTTTGAAGCCTGTGGCGACCGCTTACAACATATGCAACTTTCACGGCCGGGCCTTTGTTTCCCGCGCCACCTTGACGTCGATGGTCAGTTTCCAATTACTATTCTCTCGTTCAAGACAAAACTGTCATTAGTACTATAAATTACGTGGGCTCTTCAGGCGGCCTGGGTACGCAGTCGTGCAAAGCTGGTTCCGTGGGGGTTACCGCCACTAAGGAATGCTCCTATAGATAGGCAATACACAAACGTTTCTTGCGATAAGAATTGTGTGGGCAGTGTCGACGGGCTTTCGCCGTCTCCGTCATGTCCCGTGTAAACTCCAAATTGATAACAACCACCCGCGTATCATAAATTATACTCATGGGCAAAAGCAGGAGAGCGGGCGACGAATGCATATGAAGGGGTGATCAAAAGAGTCCGGTCCATCTCAGTCACACGGAGAGCGTATGCGATAACATCACCCCGCTTGGGAGGCCTGCATCGAAGCGAACAAGAAACGCTCCGCCCGTGTTTAAGAAGCACGAAAAAGCACGAGGAGTGGGGGTCTCACTCGAGCAGTAACTGTGGGTTTCGCGCAGTTTCCATCGCTGGCGCGCTCGCTATCTCGGCAGCCATCAGACGGGCTGCGTACTGCGTCGCAGCCTTCATCACGTGCTCCTTTACAGGAGCCTCGCATATCGTCGCAAATCTAGCAGTGCCTTCGCCACATAGCGCTCATGCGAATACTCTAGGAGCGCTGTAACGAAGGCGCTGGCTTAATGCCGCTGCGCTAGGCCAAATTTTTGGATGGTGCAAAGTTCAAGCTACGTAGCGCGGACGTGCAATATGAAGTGCATGCGACAAACATCAAAACAACATTACTTAGCTCGGAGCTATGCTATGCGGTTGTCTCTGCAGCTCGACAGCCACATGATACTTGATACATGATACAGGACACGTGATACAGATCGCAGCTTCTAGTGTTAAAAAGGCAAAATTGCTCACTTTAGAATTAGTTTTCTCGGCGAAAACACATAAACCAGAAATTCATTTTCGCTCAATTGTATCAGAGTCAGGGACTTGGCAAGTTATTGTAGCTAGCTAGTTGCAGAAGTGCTTAACATCACTAAGTTTTTCTGGCCCCTTCCGTGTACGTAATTCTCAGGCTCTAGTTCAGTTTTTAACAGAGGAAAATCCTGGCGACTGCACAGCGTTTAGCATGGATGTAGAAGATTTGTATTACTCGCTCCCGCATGAAGGTTAAGTTGCGTGAAACAATGCATTCAAGAACAAGGGCAAGAGTCCGGTTTCATAGATAGATGCGGAGTTTCTACAGGTACCTTTCTAGAAATTCTTTCCATCTACTTAACGTCCCCCCGCCCCCCGTTAATACAACAAACCTCTTTACATGGCGTTTATCGACTACGCGAAAGCATTTGACTCCGTAGAAATACAAACAGTTCTAAAAGCTCTACATCGACAAGGGGTACCTGCGTATACGTGAAAACCATAAACAACATATACAAAGATTGCACAGCCACACTACTCCTACATGAGAGAAGCAGAGAAATCCCGATCAGGAGAGGTGTGAGACAGGGAGATACAATATCCCCGATGCTATTCTCTGCATGTTTAGAGGAAGTCTTTAAACGTCTCGACTGGGAAGAATAGGGCATTCGAATAGACGGAGCATATCTAAACAATTTAAGATTTGCGGACGACATTTTGCTCTTTTGCAATGATGGTGACGAATTTCAAAACATGATTGATGACGTAAACAGTAAAAGCATTAAAATTGGATTAAAAGTGAATAGGCAAAAGACCAAAGTTATGCTTAATAGCTTAGCTAAGGAACAGGAATTTAAAATCAACAATGAACCCTTACAGTGTGTTAACGAATACGTATACCTGGAACAGATAATAACAGGAACTCGTAACCATGAAAACAAACTTTCCTAGAATAAGGATGGGCTTGAGCGCATTCGGAAGGCATTATGAAATCATGACCGGAAGAACTTACCGCTCTCATTAAAGCGAAAAGTATTCAATCACTGCATTCTCCCAGTACTAACGTACGGCGCAGAAACATGGAGAATACGAAAAAACTAGAGATGAAACTAAGGAGCACGCAACGTGCGATGGAAAGAAACAAATGATAGGGGTAAACGCTAAGAGATAAAAAACGAGCGGAATGGCTCAGAGAACAGACAGGAGTAGCCGATATTATCTTATCATTAAAAGAAAGAAGGGACCTGGGCAGGACATGTCATGAGGAGGAAGGATAATAGGTGGACAGTAAGAGCGACGGAATGGATACACGAGAGGGAAAAGGCAACAGAGGTAGCAAAAGGTTAGATGGAGCGATGAAATGAAAAGTTTGCGCCATAAAGTGGAACAACCGTTCAGGATAGTGGTTGGAAATGTTGGGAAGCGGTCTGCGAGGTCGCACATCGCCACAGTTTGGTGCCCGGACGTGATAGGGGCCATACGTTTCCGTGGCAGAAACGACCATGGAACGGACCGACAGTACGAGTTCTCGAGACCAGCACCTCCCCGAGCAACGCGCTGAGCCCTCCTGCTCAGCCATAGCTGTCCGCCTTCCTCAGTACTGGGACCCGCATCCGTCGGCGTGGTTTCTTCAGGCGGAATCACAATTTCAAGTTGCTGGTATCCGCTCTCAAGCTACGAAGTTCCACTACGCTGTTGCGGCACTCTCGCCCACCGCCATCGACGAAGTAGCGGATCTGTTGAGCACCCGCTGTCTGCGAACGCCTATGACGATCTCAAGGCGACCCTGCTACAGCGCACGGCAGTTTCACAGCGTTCTCGTATCCAGCAGCTCCTGTCCGCTGAAGAACTCGGCGACAGACGCCCCAGTCAACTTCTTCGCCGAATGAAGCAGCTGCTCGGAGACAACGCGAGATCCATCGACGACGCGCTGTTACGAGTTGTTTTTACAACGACTACCGGCTAACGTGCAGATGGTTTTGGCGACAGCTTCTACCATGGACCTCACCGGACTTGCCGCATTGCCGACAAGGTGACGGAAGTAGCCGTCCCAAGCATCGCAGCCACGACAGCGTGTACTGCTGAGAGCGTAACCACGCTGCGAACGCTGCCGTCTTCGACACCACATTCGCCGCTGGACGCCCTGTGTGGGCGTCTCGAACGCATCGTCTCTGCAGCTGAACATCGCCGCGCGTCACCTCGTTCTTCACGCCACCGAAGTTCCAGCAAGTCGAGACGCACACCCACCAGCCGTCACGCGTCTCCAAAGCCTGGCGTCTGCTACTACCATCGCCGTTTTGAAACGACGCTCGTCACTGCCGGCGCCCGTGCGCGTGGCAGGGAAACAGGCCGGCCGACCTCTGACGGCGACAAGTGGTCCGGCCCAGCACACAAGTCGCCTCTTCTACCTCACAGACAGAGCCACTGGACAACGTTTCTAGTCGACACAGGAGCAGACGTAAGCATCCTTCCTGCTCAACGCTCCGACCGAAAAGCGACACCTGTGTCGTTTTTGCAAGCCGTCAACGGTACCAAGATTCCCGTTTTCGCATCACGCTCCGTCATGCTCAATCTTGGCCTCCGACGAGCGTTTCGCTGGATTTTCCTGGTTGCAGACGTCCGACGCGCCCTCATCGGAGTGATTTCCTGCACCACTATGGACTCCTTGTCGACGTGAAACAGCGTCGTCTTATCGACACTGTCACTCACCTGACCGTTACCGGCGCCCCTGCAACAACAACATCGCCGATTGCGCCCATATCTTAGAAGCTGGAACAACCATTCGCCGAGCTCCTCCGTGAGTTTTCCACTCTGACACGCCAGCCGGACTGGACGCAAACGGTCCAACACGACGTTTGTCACACATCGTCACCTCCGGCCCTCCGGTCTATTTTCGACCTCGGCGTTTGGTCCCCTGAGAAACTCAAGGTTGCTCGCGCGGAGTTGCGCGGACGTCAACGTCTCTGCAACTGGAGGACGTCGTTTTGAGTTCCGATGGTACTTCGGTAGTCTGTGATACTTCTACTGGCACACCCGACCTTTCATTCCGGCACCGCTCCGCAGACGCCTGTTCGATGCGGTACACAGTCTTTCGCATCCCGGATTCGCGCGACACAGAAGCTCATTTCCAGTCGCTACGTTTGGCCTCAGCTAAACGCACAAGTTCGCGACTGGGGCGCTGCTGTTTGCCGTGTCAACGCTCCAAGATCCATCGCCATCCCGTCCCCCCTACGAAGTCTTTCCTTCCACGGACGCGCGTTTTGACACCGTGCACTTGGACCTCGTCGGCCCTCTCCCACCTTCCAAGGGCTACAGCTACGTATTGACATGCATCGACCGCTACACGGTGGCCAGAAGCTACACCCATCGCCGACATATCAGCGCCCACAGTTGCAGCAGCTTCGTATCTACTTGGATTGCAAGGTTTGGCTGCCCATCTACTGTAGTCACTGATCGCGGTCGGCAGTTTGATTCGGCGCTCTTCAACGAACTCCTCAAGCTTCTCGGAACGACGCGCCTCCGCACGACCTCATACCACCCGCAAACAAATGGATTGGTCGAGCGTTTCCACAGGCATCTCAAGTCCTCCCTCATGGCACATGGATCACCGGAGAACTGGGTCGTCCAACTACCACTCGTCTTGCTTGGCATCAGAGCTGTCATCAAAACCGACCTGGCTGCTCATGCGCCGAGTTGGTCTACGGCACTTCGCTACGCCTGCCATGCGACTTCTTCGATCCCCCAGCCAAAACACCTGTGCCACCAGCCGGAGATTACGTCTCCGAACTACAAAACATCGCCAGCAAATACGTCCCGTGCCTACACGACCGCACGAACCGAGGTCTCCTTACGTGTCTCCGCAGCTCACCTCTGCTACACATGTTTTCGTGCGAAACTGTGCTGTGCGGAAGCCTTTGCAGCCGGCCTTCGTCCTGCAGTGGAAATAACAGGCTGATGAGGATGATGATGACTTAACGTCCACACTAGTTGGATACAGAGAAGGCGTGTTTGTGCAGAAATCGGGGATTTGTATAGGTTCACAGGTCGCCCCTATTCTAAGTGATTTATACTTGAGCAAGCTTGACTGCCTTTTAAAAGAGGCCTTAGGTGACCACATCATCAGGGTATCTCGATATGCAGACGATTACTTGACATTTTGTAGTAAGGATGATTTTGAATCCATCGTCACCTATGTAAGCGATCAATTAAAGCTTAATGGAGATGGTCTAAGGTTTACGAAAGAACTATCGGAGAGGAACGTAATACAGTTTTTATATATCTCTTTGTCGTTTGAGCAGAATCCCGCGTGTTGGCAGTATTCCCCTAGAGCGTCTAAGCCGTTGTTATACTTTCACTCCAAGCATTCGAAAGTAGTAAAAAACGGAATAGCCTTGTCCTGTTTAACGTCAGCCCTATCGAAGTCGTGCATGCACCGTTTGACCATTAGCTTTAATGCGCAGGTCGAGCACCTCTTCGATGCAGGCTACCCTACACTAGCCATGACTACAGTAGATGAGCGTCTGAAGAAGTCGACTTAGACGGGAACGAAAGCTGTAGCAGAGAGTAAGATTAACAAGAAAAGAGTCGTGAGTATTCCGTATATCAACGCAGTTTGGCACAAGCTTAAGAAAATGAGTGGATATGGGGTTAATGTTGTGTTTACGGCTCCCAATAAGCTAGGTAGGATTTCTGCTGCCGTGCATAGAAGAAATGAGCTGATGGACGGAAAGAAGCGAACGGATATCTGTCAGGTTAAGCACATAGCCAAGAACAACTTTACCGACTGTCGCATGGTTGTGGTTTGTAAGATTCGTCTTAGCTGCGGACTTTTTTATGTAGGGCAAACTGCGCGCTGTATTAATCAAAGATTAATTGAACGTAGAAGGTCGCTATCAGGTGGAACGCCGTCTAATCTATCTTTGCACTGCAAGGTCTGTAGCTGCACGCCCGAGTTAGACGAATCCGAGATCCTGTAGAGACATAAGAATGAAGAGACGCGTTTATTGGTCGAGGCCTGGCATATCGGTATTAGTGGAAGTGCGTGCGTGATTCAGCCATGGATTAGCTTAAACAGAGAGGAGATAGAATGCCTTACCAGTTGTCCATCGCGTAGACCGGCGCGTGTAAACCGTTTGACAGGTGGCGCTACCATTCCGAGCATGCGCAGATAAGCTGTGTGTCTTCTTTCTTTTTCGCCTCTGCGCTCTGCATCAGTTGTTAGTGGGCATTCGTGTTGTTCCCTTCTCCCCTTGTGTACGTGTCTTGCACGCCTCTTCTTTTCACTGTGTACCCTTACCAACTCGCTCAACTTTCTGTCCTTTTGATACTTTACGCACCAGCATTCTTGCTTAATAAGCCCTCGTTCGCAATTGAGGGTGCCCCTAAAGCTCTAGCTTTTTTTGTATTTCATGCATTGCTATCGCATTCACTTCTTCGCCATTCTGGCGAAACTTATTTTTTTAGCGATGGGTACAGCTTTGTTACACAACCACCGCGGGAAGAGCGCACATAGTTGGAACCAAGGCAGAAAAAGAGGAATAGCATCGTGAACAAAACTGAAACAAACTGAACAAAACACGCTACGGTAACATTGTACGCGGGTCATTGGTAGAAGTACCAATGACCCTTTCTTGATGAGTCGTGTGCTTTCGTGCAGTGCCCGTAGAGCAATAAAGTCCGAAATATATATATTGTAATGGTAGAGCTCCGCCGTACCTTGTACGCTCGCGCTAGGAGCGAAGGACAGAAAAGAGGACGAAAAGGACGAGATAGAATATAACAGCCTGCCAGCGGCAAAGGCGCTATGTCTGTCTCTTTTATTTCTACGTTACAATGGCGTAGTGGACGCTGAGGGCGTCCTCTGGGGTCATCGGCGCTGCAGGGGCTCCAGTGAAAGAATGCCGTCCACGCTTCCGCGATCATGGACCCCGCCACCCTTGTGTCGCCAGAAGCACCTATGGGACCACACTGGCACGGCGTCGAGGCCTCCTCGGCGTCCCAAGGTGAGGGTTACACCAGCGTCGCACCATCGCATCGACCCACGCCCACGCAGGAGCTCCCGTTTCCACGGGATGCCGCTCGCGTTTCCTCTGGTGACACCCCCTCGCCAAGGACTACGTCGGCACACGAACCGCGCAGGGACGCTGTAGAAGCGTTCTCGGACATGGATCCCGCCGACGTGAGGAGGAATGCCGCCGTACTCTCCGCGGCCGCCGACCCTGGCTGCACGAGCGCTTCAGTCAGGTACTTCATGCAGGCCATTTCGTTGCTGTCAGAGCAACTCGACTTCTTCGCCACGGCAACTTGCGAGTTATCGCATGAGGCGTCACCATCGCCGAGTGCATCGGTGATCCCGGATGTTCGTGCTTTCCAGGAAGACGCGACACTCTGGATCGATAACGTCAACTCTCTCATGATTCGCTATGCCTGGTCAGACCAACAAAAATTGCAGGAGCGTCGACAGTTGGGCCAGCTGGTGCATGATTTCTGAAGAAAACCAGCTGAAAAACACGGACACAGAAGAAGGGGCACAGGACGATGCTGCCAGCATGGTCCTGTGCGCCTTCTTCTGTGTCCGTGTGTTTTCGCCTGGTTTTCTTCAGAAAAAATTGCAGGTGGCTCTAAGCAACATGGAGACCCTGCCGTGGCCTCGGATCGATACGAAGGCATATGGCAGAAGTCCTGGCAGGAGTGGAGTGCTATTGCGGCTTTTGGCCCACTTCCCCTTGTCCATGCCAACGCTCTCTTTAATATGGACAAAGCTCTCGATACACGACACGCAGACTCTGCCTGCGAAGTTCCTGCACAAAAGGATAAGGTCAGGACTCGGGATGAGGCCAACATCAAGGACCTGCCAATACAGCCGAAGTCGATGGACGGCTGGAAGGCGGAACTCAAACCTCACGACTTGGAAGCCGTTGCATCACACACCTTATTGTCAAGTCCTATTGAGAGCAGCTTTCCGTTGACCCTGACAACGACAACGCTGTCGAAGTGCAGATTACGGCGCCCTACAACACGGGAGCCCGTCGATTTGTCGCGGGCACATACGAGAGGACTACACGTCACTGCATCTCAGAGTATGCGACACCGGAAGGTCAACGGTCGAAAGCGCGCTACTTTGTCCTCGTCAATTCGGTTCCGCAAGTGAAGTCGCAGCATGACCTACACCTGCAACGGCCTACGCGACACAGCAAGTGCAGGCCCCCGGAGGATTCGCTCGCAGTTGTCCAAGCTATACTGTGGCAAAGCCGGGACCGCCCAGCGCGGAACAGTCTGTGCCGGGCGCCGGAGAAACTTTTTACATGTGCCTACACTCTAAGAAAAATAAGAGTCAAGAGAGAGTCAGTGCGCTGTGACTCTCTAGACCTGTCGCAGAAACCCACTAAGGAGGGTCAAACTTTTCTGAGGGGGTCAGTTGACTCCGTACGACTCGCGACTCTTGTAACAAGAGTCACATCGTGAGAGTAAACTGACACCTGCAAGCGATACTAAAGATCACCGTGTGTGTGTGTGTGTGTGATGTGTGTGTGTGTGTGTGTGATGTGTGTGTGTGTGTGTGTGTGTGTGGACCCTTCTTGTACCTGCACGTGGGAAAGCTTTGCGCAATAAATTTTCTGGGTTAACTACAATTTCAATGAAAGCAATGCACTTGCAGCGGTTAATTTCCTGCACATGTTTAATTACTGAATGTGTACACAAATTCAGAATGAAATAATATTAGCAGTGTAACGAAGTATTATGCGCACTGAATATAGCTACTCGAGAACAAGCAGAAACTGTTAAACTCGGCATTTGAATGTTCGCATAGGACTGTTATATGTCTATATGCGACGATAATAAATGCATGACAAAAGTGTTGCCGCAAGTCATCATCATCATCATCATCATCATCATCAGCCTGTTTAGGTCCACTGCAGGACGAAGGCCTCTCCCAACGATTTCCAATCCACCCTATTCTGAGCGAGTTGGTTCCACTTTATACCCGCAAACTTTTTAATTTCATCGCTCCATCTAACCTTTTGCCTACCTCTGTTGCGTTTTCCTTCTCGTGGTATCCATTCCGTCGCTCTTACTGTCCACCTATTATCCTTCCTCCTCATGACATGCCCTGCCTAGGTCCACTTCTTTCTTTTAATTGATAAGATAATATCGGCTACTCCTATCTGTTCTCTGATCCATTCCGCTCGTTTTTTATCTCTTAGCGTTACCCCTATCATTTTTCTTTCCATTGCACGTTGCGTGCTCCTTAGTTTCATCTCTAGTTTTTTCGTTATTCTCCATATTTCTGCACCGTACGTTAGTACTGGGAGAATGCAGTGATTGAATACTTTTCGCTTTAATGAGAGCGGTAAGTGTCCTGTCATGATTGCGTAATGCCTTCCGAATGCGCTCCAGCCCAGCCTTATTCTACGGAGAATTTCATTTTCCTGGGTAGGAGTTCCTGATATTAACTGTCCCAGATATACATATTCGTTTACACATTGTAAGGGTTCATTGTTGATTTTAAATTCCTGTTCCTTAGCTAAGCTATTGAGCAAAACTTTGGTCTTTTGCCTATTCATTTTTAATCCAATTTTAATGCTTTCCCTGTTTAGGTCATCACTAAACCTTTATTCATCACCCTTTATTCATCAACCTTTATTTGGTTAGGTTCAGACTGTCTGGACTTTATATAAATTTATTGCGTTAGTAAGAAAGTGGACCTTAATGAGGGCGAAGTTTGCCATGTCTAAGTACGGCGCTGCCTCCCCCCCTCACCCCTTTCTTGTAAACAAACTCAGGGCGGTAAAGAAAGGGTGGGGGAAGGAGATGCGAGGAGGAACTTTCACAATGCCCCCACCTCTGCTCCCTGTAGCAGCGCTGGCTCAGTGCCCCGCCACAGTTGTCTAGTGGCTATGGTACTCGGCTGCTGATCCGAGGGTCGCGGGATCGAATCCCGGCCGCGGCGGCTGCATTTCGATGGAGGCGAAATGTTGAGGCCCGTGTGCTGTGCGGTGTCAGTGCACGTTAAAGAACCCCAGGTGGTCGAAATTTCCGGAGCCCTCCACTACGGCGTCTCTCATAATCAGAACTGGTTTTGGGACGTTAAACCCCGCAAAACAACAACAAGCGCTGCCCTTATGAAAATTTGAAATGAGTTTCTTATGAAAGTCTAATGAGTTTTGACATTACAGTCATATGACTTCCTAATGTGTTTCTTTAGAATTCTTTAATGTGTTTGTAATGTCTTTCAAAACCGTATTGGCCACCGTTATTCTGATGCATCTCCACAGCAGACTTTCTAACGAGCATGTAACGACTCTTGACATCACAATCTAATGAGTTTCTCATGTGTTCCTTTGGAATGTTTTAATGTATTTCTAATGTCATTCAAAACCATATTGGCCACCGTCATTCTGATGAGTCTTGACACTTGATTTTCTATAGAGCACAAAACCACTCTTGACATTAGAATCTAATGAGTTTCTCATGTGTTCCTTTGGAATGCTTTAATGTATTTCTAATGTCATTCAAAACCATATTGGCCACCGTCATTCTGATGAGTCTTGACACTTGATTTTCTATAGAGCACAAAACCACTCTTGACATTAGAATCTGATGAGTTTCTCATGTGTTCCTTTGGAATGCTTTAATGTATTTCTAATGTCATTCAAAACCATATTGGCCACCGTCATTCTGATGAGTCTTGACACTTGATTTTCTATAGAGCACAAAACCACTCTTGACATTAGAATCTAATGAGTTTCTCATGTGTTCCTTTGGAATGCTTTAATGTATTTCTAATGTCATTCAAAAGCATATTGGCCACCGTCATTCTGATGAGTCTTGACACTTGATTTTCTATAGAGCACAAAACCACTCTTGACGTTAGAATCTATTGAGTTTCTCATGTGTTCCTTTGGAATGGTCTAATGCATTTCTAATGTCATTCAAAACCACATTCGCCACTGTTACTCTGATGAGTTTTCACAACAGGCTCTCTAATGAGCACGAAAAGACTTTTGACATTGCAGTCTTTTTAGTTTCTAATGTGTTTGTTTAGAATGCTCTATTGTATTTCTAATGTTATTCAAAACCATATCGGTCTCCATCATTCCGATGAATCTTCACAACTGGCTTTCTACTGATCATTCAGCTACTTTTCACATTACGGCCATTGGACTTTCTCATGGAATGTACCTGTAATGACATTCTAAAACGTATTAGCCACACCGTAATTATGACATTTGGTTATAACTGATTTATGTGTGGTCCTTGGTGTGCTTACAAAATGCAGCCTATGGAAATCATATTTCTGCAACCAAATAGGCTACGATGGATAATATCTCTGTTCAGCTGTGATGTGCCATGTGTGCATATGTGCCCATAGAAGTACATGCAATCAATCATACAACAAAACTGCATGCATGTGCTTTTGACAGCACTCGCATAGAACAAAGTGATTTCTCAACCAAAGAAAGTAAGAAAGCAAATTTATTAAAACATGTAAAGGGAGACAAAGTGAAAGGAAAATATGAGAGCTATATATATATCCAGCTGGTCAGCTGGTTATATACACAGCTCTCAGATTTTCCTTTCCTTAATCTCCCTACTTAGCATAGATGATAAGCTGTTCTTCACATGCAGCGTTGTGGTAGTAAAATTGCTGCAGGTGTATCCTGCATGAAACAAGAAAAATAATAATTAAAGTCATACAATTAACCATACAAACATGCACTCTGTCTACACATATTGTTCCCATACAAAAATGTTCTTCTGCAGCTATCAGCGTCTGTACCATGCAGCAAAATAAGCAGCTACCAATGCGTGGTCTTCCCCAGCTAAGGAATAGACCAGCCAAGGCATAACTAACCTTTATGATTTTACAAAAATCCCCACCATGGAGTAGAAAACATTCATACACCAGACAAAGACATTTAGGTTAGCCCTTTCTTACTGAATAAGCACGTATTAATGGCATCTTATAACCAAAAACAGCTTGGCATTTTATAACCAAAAAGTATGCAACAACTACACTAGTACATGTTCATGCTCCTAGTGTAGAAATTTCAATTGTCCTGACACACATTTCAGGCTGTACACTGGCTCTATCAAACTACAGCAGTGTTGTAGTCATTCCTGTTTGCGTTATTTCTTCTGCTGCCATTTACTGTGCTTGAGTTAACCATCAAAATAGCGTAATTAGCTCAGTTGTTTTCATCAGTAAAGTTGAGATGTTATCTTCTCAAAAGGGCGTTGGGGCTGACACCACTTTTCACTTCAGAGATGCTATGTGCACTTTAGTTCCTTTAAACACGTTCTCAGAATTGCACTCTTAAAATTTACAGGGACCTCAGAGGAAGGCATAATTAGTACCAAAGCCTCCAGCTCTTCAAGAGTGAAAGAGGACAGTGAAATCGCTGCAATAATATTAAATGATGACACTGAAGTATTGGAGTTTTTAGTCATTTTGAAGTATTTGTCACTGTGGCATCTATATTTGCTATTTCGTGTTTGTAAGCAATCTGATGCCAACTCAATGAGAAATTAATCTCCTGAAGCAGTGTTTTATCAAGTGGACAATACAATCACACCGCAAGGCGCGGCCATGTCTGAACCACATGAACATGTTGTGCTCGCAGTATAAAAATATACAAGGAGAGCACATGGAAGAATAAAAGCCTTCTTCAGAGCATCTAATGCTGGCATTCACCACCATACACAACGCAAAAATTTAATGCCAAGCACTCCACCCTCAGATGCATTTCGATGGTTGCAAGAAGTGCCCTTGTCAGACAGTGCAATGGCCAAATGGAATGCTTAGAACAGGAAAGGCACTATGCTGACGGTGACCAGAGAAAATGCAGCAAATTTAGGCACATGATACTATACGTTGTTGGGAACAAAGGGTGCACTAGTACTTGCTTCAGAAGAGCACTAAAGGCAGTGAAAGAGCAGGTGCTTATTGTGCACCACTTAGACAACTGCCTCCAAAGGAGATTCTGAGGCATTTTGTTATCTATGTCTGAAATTTAGTTTTCTGGTTTAAGTCTTACTCTTTATTAATCATTTTCTTGTTTGGTTTGCTTATTGCTTCTTCGGTTAAAAACATTAAAGCATATTGTATAATGTGCGTTAAAGAGTCCAAGGAAGTTGGCATACATGGAGACATGAAAACTAATGCATCGTTGC
The DNA here is from genome assembly GCA_013339685.2 of Hyalomma asiaticum. Lineage (NCBI taxonomy): Eukaryota > Metazoa > Arthropoda > Arachnida > Ixodida > Ixodidae > Hyalomma > Hyalomma asiaticum. Next base: position 23,025 of record JABSTT010003064.1, read on the forward strand.
AAGGCCATCTAAGGATGCACATTTTTACAGACATGCATTGCCTTTCCATGTATGCATGCTATTCAAGCTACTACATACCAATGACAGCCTCCAACCTCACGGGGTCGAGGCCCTCTTTTGCCGGCAGGTCTTTGTGAGAATTCGACACCTTTCCATAGAGAGATTTGCCCCGGAGCTCATCCTCGGTGAATAAGTGCTTCAACAAGCCCCGGGCAAATTTCGTTGGCAGGTTGTGGCAGTGAGAATGCAGTTGTGCCAACACTGTTTTTTCCACGACCACGCCTCCTCCAATGTCTACCTGCGTAATACAAACATACAGGTACTTTGAGATTTGCAAATAATTTTCAATTGACACTTATGTAGAAAAGCAGGCCTCAGATGATTGGAGATCTTGGTTGGCCAAACAAAATGCAAAGATCTAATATGAATACTGCATTAGGTGATCGTGTTTTTGTGTACATGCACACGTGTAAGATGTAAACGTATGTGCCATCATATATATATATATAACTGTATGCGGCTGTACACCTTGATGTATAGAACAATGTTATCAAGCAGTCTCGGTGATAATGCAGATGACTACAGAGCTCAGTAGTGGTGATAGCAATGTAAAATATAACCCCTGTAGTTAACAGGACAGCAATATATATAATGTATTACTCAAATACATATACGTACAGCATATATATAATGTATTACTCAAATACATGTCATGCAAAGCTTGTCTCCTAGCCCGTGTCTACTACTTTTTGTTAGCTTGTGTCAGCATCCATGGCCGATAACCTACTACACCTTCATCTCCCTCACGAGCACCTTGCACCCTGTGATTCTTCCACCCAAACATTGTTCCAAATACTAACTTTTCGCAGGAGATGACGCAACACAATTTAAACATGTAAGGTAAAAGGACAGAAAACACAGCACTGCCTTCTTCACACGCTTCAGGTTTTGATTCACAAGTTGAGCAAATCCTTTGTGTAACATATTCATATAGAAAAAATATCAGGAGAGGACCAGGACCTCTGCACATGCCAGTGTTTATGGACATTGCGGTAAAGCTTGTAAAATTCTCATCAACTAATAGCAAAGTTCAGTGGCATTCTTTGAAGGGGCATAACGACAAGCAATTCATGCGAAAAGCGAAAAATGCACGTGTTAAGCTAAAGAAGAATGCAAAATGACGGGACATGTGCAGCGTACTGTCGCTGAAAATACTAAATTTAAACTGTAGAAGTGTTATTAGCAATACCACAGAATTAGAAGGAACCCTCCTGGCCTATGGTCCCCATATTGCTATCCTAACCGAAACATGGTTGTATGATAACATACTTGATAGTGAATTTGTTCCGCGGGGCTACCGTGTGTACCGTAATGACCGTGGGAGTAGAGGTGGGGGAGTGGCGATCCTGTTTAGACAGTCATTGCAAATTACAAAAATGCATGACATACGTAATGTCGAGGGCATATTTTGCAAAGCATATTACGGAAAGACCAGGTACGTTATTGGGGCTATTTATTGCCCACCCAATTCCTCCATGGATGTTCTGGATAAACTACACAACTACCTCGTCGCGCATGTGAAACCTGAGGATCGACTAATTCTAGCTGGAGATTTCGATTTGCCTCTTGTTAGTTGGTCATCTTTCTCTTGGCAACAACCTAACTATAAAATTGGTGAAAGAATGATCGATATAGCATTTTCTTTTGACTTGATGCAAATCGTTGATAAATGCACTCGAATACACGCGAGTTCTTGTTCAGTTCTAGATCTTTTTTTCATTAGTGGCTCAATCTCTGCCCGAGCTAGCTGCTGTGTTCTCCCTGGAATATCTGATCATCAGGCTGTGATACTTACGCTTACTGATGGTGTTTTAAAGAAAAAAATCAAGGTGGTCTCGTTCCCAAACTTTTCACGTGCCGATGACACTTCAATATTGGATTTACTATCATTTGAATTTGATTCTTTTTCGAGTTGCACTGCTGATATTCATTATTTGTGGAAGCGTTTCAAGGACCTTATAAATGAGTGTATTCATAGATTTGTTCCTCGTATTGTAAAAAAAATCGAAAGGAAAGAACCCCTGGATTTCTCGGGAAACGTTGCAGTTGCGAAGACGGCTCAAACGTTTAAAAAATCAAACACGATACTCTAAAGACGTAGGTATCCTCCAGCAAAAACTTTCTGAACTTGCTTCTCAAGTGAAAGCAAATGTTGTCTGATAAGGAACGCTATTATGGCCAACAACTTCCGAGTCTCATGTCTTCGCCTCCCGAGAGGTTTTGGAGTTTAATTTCGCCTAATACTGTGACTACTGATGTTTTTGAAATTGATGGTATTGAAACTAGTGATTCCTTTTTTATTTCTAACGCTTTCAATGATAATTTTAAATCTGTTTTTACGAGGGATAACAGTGTCCTGGAAACATTTGATGTGGCAAACCCACCCCTATCGGATATTGTCATAAGTGAAGAGGGAGTTTTTAATTTGCTTTTAAAACTTGATGTTAAGAAATCTTCAGGTCCGGATGGAATACCGAATGAGTTTTTAAAACGCTACGCACAATGGGTTTCAAAGTACCTAACAATTCTCTTTTCTAAATCTCTGAAAGTTGGTCAAGTCCCGGATGGCTGGGTAAATGCTAAAGTCAAGCCCTTACATAAGAGTGGAGATCCCCATTCTGTTACTAACTATCGGCCGATCTCATTAATTTCTACTTCCTGTAAACTTATTGAGCATATAATACATAAGCATATTTCAGAATTCCTAGATAAGCACAATATTTTGTCAGGTTCACAACACGGATTCAGCAAAGGATTTTCTACTTGTACTCAGCTGGTAACAACAGTTCATGATTTTGCGCTATCTATAAATTCCGGAAAACAAGTAGATGCAATTTCTATGGATTTTGCTAAAGCTTTCGATACGGTCTCTCACAATAAATTACTCTTCAAACTTGATTTAATTCTTAAAAATACTCAGCTTCTAAACTGGATTTCCGGCTATCTTTTGAATCGAAAACAATACGTCTCTTTCAATGATCATTGTTCTCGTACAGTACCGGTTGACCTGGGAGTGCCCCAAGGCTCCGTGCTTGGGCCTCTCCTCTTTTTGTTGTTTACAAATGACATAGCATATGATATACCTGTAAAAGTCAAGTTATATGCGGATGACTGCATTCTATACTCGGAAGTTGAAAACCATACCGACCAAATTCATTTAAACGACGCATTTCAAAAGGTCATTCGTTGGTGTGATAAATGGCAGATGTCAGTTAATTTTAAAAAGACCGTTTTCATGAAAATTTCCCACAAACGTACCCCTCTTCATTTTGCATATTCAGCCAATAATGTTTTTTTGCAGGAGGTACAACACTACAAGTACCTTGGTCTTTGGATTTCGAATGACCTAAACTGGACGAGACATATTAATACTGTAATAAGCTCGTGCAATTACAAGCTATTTTATCTTAGACGAGGTCTCAAGCTTTCGACTCCCGCCGTTCGCCTTATTGCTTTTAATGCAGTTGTTCAACCTTCTTTAGATTATGCTTCCATAATCTGGTACCCTCACACTAGAAAAAATATTAGCGAAATGGAAAAAATTCAAAAGAGAGCTGTTAGATTTATTTATAACAGTTTCGGCCGTACCTCAATAACACGTTTATTATCAAAAGCCAATCTTCCAACACCTACACAAAGGAATAAAGTATTAAGATTGAAATTTTTCTTTCAGTTAGTTAAAGGTTATTATAAGTTAGACTTATCACACATACTTCATTTCACCACGGGATATGCCACAAGACAGAGGCATACCCTTACAATAACCCCCTTCTCCACCTGTAATAACACATTCAAATATTCGTTTTTTCCTAGGACAATCACTGAATGGAATAATCTTAGTAATGAAGTTGTTTCCCAGTCTTCCTTGAATCTTTTTGCTGCGCAGCTCCAGCAGTGAGTGTCTGAATTGTATTACATGTGATCCTGCTGTTTATTGCTATCAGTGTAGCGATTCCCCACTCGTGACCAACTTGAATGTAGCGCTGATTTCATTATATGCCCTCATGCCTGTTCATTGCAAACCATTGTCTTTTTGTGTACATACCTTACCTGTTTTATATTTACTTGTTTGCCGATTTGTAAACTTAGCAAATGTGTATCCACCCTGCTAAAATCCTATGTTAGGGTTGCAGTATTCATATATAAATAAATAAAAATAAATAAATGACATTAGAGTCTGTATTTATAAAACAGGGATAAGTTTTCCAAGGAGTACATAACATACCTTTTCAGCCTGAACAACTGCCGTCTCCCTTGGCGCGCTGACTATACTTTCGAGCTTGCCCAACAGCTCTTTTGCACTGTTGAGCACAGCGCAGGTCTCTGAAACACATAAAAAGCAGACTGCAACAGGCACAAATGGCATGGATTCATGTGTGCACATGCAAAGAACACAGTACTTGCACTAGCACTACACACTGACTATTGTTCATAGGTTGACCTACAGAAGATCGAAACCAGGCAAATGTCTTGGTAGTTGTGTGCTGTTGGTAACATTACATATTAGCTAGGCTCTGGAGATGGTTGATAACAGGGACACATAGGTGCCCTGCAATAAACCGTCAGACCATCTTTTTTAGCCAAACAGTTTATGTAGCACCACAATAAGTCTAAATGAAAGGCCATTCCGCATGGCACCATGGCATGGAAATGGCTGAACTGTTGTCACAGTGACTATGGTAAGAGTGGTGGTGACGAAGATCATCATGATGGCCAATGGTGCAAGGGCCAGGTACGGCTGAAAATTGCCAGTCAGGTGAAATATGACTACTAAATTGTGTCATGGGATGCAATGGATACCTGCGATGGTGTTGTAAGGGCATAAAAGGGCCCTGCAACACTTTTTTAACATGGACAGAAAACAGTGCCAATCAGTTATGGAGGCTACTGTGGACATGTGAGCCAACTATTATTGCACTACATGTGGCAAGCAATCTGTAATTTGGTTTCAAACATAGCTGGAAAGCTCGTACTCTTCTTTCAACATACGTGACCACATGTGGCGCCGACCTAGTCGCATTGCTTTTCTTGTTACTGTTTAAGAGAGATACGCAAATTTTCTTTATTTCTTAAATTCAAAACAAACAAATAAAGCATAGCAGATGATCTGCCACGATCATGAAATCACTCAGTGCAATTTCTGCCTCAAGCAACTTGGTGCCACATGTGACATCCCGCGTTGAAAGAAGAGTGGGTGCTTCCACCTGTGTTCCAACCAGATTGTGAGTTCCATTGTGCGTGCAGTGTAATATTATTTTTACTCGTGCGTTCAGAGTAGCCTCCACGACTGATCAGCAGTGTTTTCTGGCTTTGTTTAAAAAGTGTTGCTAGGCCCCCTTAACGAACATGTGTGTATGCTCGCATGTTTGTAACGTGGAAGGCATGGCAGTTTTACAAAGCTCTGTTTATGCTACTCCTCATCCTCCTCTTCCATCCCTACTGCAGTGAATCATATGTGCGTGGTTTATATAGACACACAAACACACACTCAAGCATGCATTAAAATTTTATCTACAAATGTTGGGGCATACTTTCAACAATTGAAACTGAACCCTCATTAAATAGAAGTGTCTGAAGCATGCGCCGTTCCAAAAATGGCAATATCCTAGCAACAGCCTCAGTATTAAAGCTCAGCCATAAACATTTCAGTTTTAGTATATGAAGTGTATTGACATCACGTAAAAACTGCTTTACTATTAAAAAGCAGCTGTATGCCAAAAAAAATGTGGAGCACACGGTGCTATAGCATATCGTGGAACTGAGATGCAGTATTTTAAACAATATGATTTCTGCTGGAATATTTTACCAAACAACAGTACTCTTCAAAAAACACAATCATATAAGCTGCAAGATAGTCCACATATACATCATGTGCAAATAGTTTTTGCCTTGTGTACTGACTAAAAAATATTTCTCAATGGGATTGACTGGTGGGCTAGTTGGTAAAGCATAACTTTCATGCAATAGCGCACAGCAAACACGGACGAACAAGAGAACGAGACGGCACACAGCACTACTAGCAACTGAGTGATTTTTATTTTGCGTGGTCACATACATACATATACATACTGTGCAAAGTAAAATCTGAGGAGAGGGAGCACACACACGACCCAAGAGGCCCAACATTCAAGCAGGCAGCTGACGTGACGAAAACAGCATTTCTTTCTTTGATAAACAAACATACTGGTGCGTGACTAATACCTTCTCTATCTTTAATTTTTGCTGCTTTTATTATCTCTCTAGTAAGCTGATCACGGTGTTTAGTCGGCGACCGCACATGCTTCAATAAAGGTTTGTATCCACAGCACACATAGTGCGCAGTGAGGTGCCCTGACACTTTTGAGTTCTCAACATTGTTGTGGTGCTCGTGCAGGCGATCATTGATTCACCTCCCCGTTTGACCTACGTACTCTTTTGCACATGTGAGTGGAATGGAACGTACCACCCCTGCCATGCAGGAAACAAATGGTTCGGGACGGTGCATCTTGTCGCAATCTTGAGGCTCATACGCATTCCCAATCACCCTGGCACACAAGCTTGACAATTTCAGCGGTGTGGATAACACTATCTGCTCCCCTGCTCGTTTCGCGATTTTTTTTTTCAGATTATGCGAAACGAGCAGGGGAGCAGATAGTGTTATCCACACCGCTGAAATTGTCAAGCTTGTGTGCCAGGGTGATTGGGAATGCGTATGAGCCTCAAGATTGCGACAAGATGCACCGTCCCGAACCATTTGTTTCCTGCATGGCAGGGGTGGTACGTTCCATTCCACTCACATGTGCAAAAGAGTACGTAGGTCAAACGGGGAGGTGAATCAATGATCGCCTGCACGAGCACCACAACAATGTTGAGAACTCAAAAGTGTCAGGGCACCTCACTGCGCACTATGTGTGCTGTGGATACAAACCTTTATTGAAGCATGTGCGGTCGCCGACTAAACACCGTGATCAGCTTACTAGAGAGATAATAAAAGCAGCAAAAATTAAAGATAGAGAAGGTAGTAGTCACGCACCAGTATGTTTGTTTATCAAAGAAAGAAATGCTGTTTTCGTCACGTCAGCTGCCTGCTTGAATGTTGGGCCTCTTGGGTCGTGTGTGTGCTCCCTCTCCTCAGATTTTACTTTGCACAGTATGTATATGTATGTATGTGACCACGCAAAATAAAAATCACTCAGTTGCTAGTAGTGCTGTGTGCCGTCTCGTTCTCTTGTTCGTCCGTGTTTGCTGTGCGCTATTACTTGAAAATTTCTCACTGCACCATGAAGAAACAACACACATTCCACACACCACGTTTATGCACTCAACTACACAAGTATCTGTCTAGTGAATACGAATGTGATGCTCAACACCAGCCAGCAACACACATGGTGTGACTGCAAAATGCAAGCAACCAATCTTCCAATCACCATGGTACCGATGGCAGGGAAAGCAGATGCTCTGCCCTTGCAAACTTCTTAAACCAATTTTACTTGCAGGAATGGCTGCTTTGTGCATCTTAAAAAGCGGATCAACGTAGTGATGAACATTGTTTGCAGTGAAAGCGGCGCTGTCCATGTATCAATCAATACATGTGCTTGAAAGCCACCTTGTTGCCGACATCGCATGAAACAAAAGCAAGAACATGCTTCACTTCCTGTTAAAATTATGTTCAGTACAGTGGTGTAGGTTATCCGCTTGTGCTAAATGTGAAACAGGTCAGGGGAGCCTTCCACTGTTCAAGTCTCACTGAAAAAAAGCGAATCCCTCGCATAATTTTCCTGCACTAAATAAAATGGCAGTGCCACAAGATGCACCTGTGCAATAGATCTGGTATGATTTTTTTTGGTTTTTTATGTACTTTTGGAACCCTAGTTTAAAAGCTCTGTTGAAAGCTGGTCAGTAGTGGCAAAATCTTTAACAAGGAACTCAACTACTCAGTGCTTCTTCCAAAATCTTGCCTATCCCTGAAATAGATTAGCAAAATTCCATAAATTGCAAAGAATAACTGAGTGCTTCCCAGAAAGTTAACTGCAAATAGACAACATTCAACAACTTCTAAAGCAGCTCTTTGCAAAGGATTTGAAGAAAACGAAAAGGAACATGCCAGCTACACTTTGCAGCACAGCTATTTATTTAGTAGACTAAAACTGCATAAGGTTGGTACACTTCGTGGTAGCACTTAGACTTAGGGAGGTGCCCTAAAGTAGTTTCACACATCACATGAGCCAACTGTTAATACCATTGTACTCTATGTTGTCTCACAGCAAGCAAACCGTACTTCTAGTTTCAGATATATAAGCTCCTCTTCGGTGGCTCTGTCGACGTTATTGCTTAAACCATGTACAGGACCTTACATGGCTTAAGACACCTTGCTGGTTCATTTCGAAAAACAAGCTCGCGCCACTGCTCCAGCTGGAAGAGGCACAGCCCATTGGCAAGGCCGAAGCATCTGTCTTCTCCGTCATCAGTGCTCTGATGACTTTGCTGCTGTCGCATTAAGTAGCCATACCATGAGTGCTGCTTCAACATCTGTACATGTTACGGGGGGCCGTGCCCTTGAAAGCCGAAAAACCACCTTGAAACCACTTTCGCTGGTGGGGAAGGGCTGCTGAATTCCACAGCCCTTGTGAACCGGAATTGACTGAATCTGGGCACAACCGTAATCGTTCGCTTTGAGGGATCTTGAGTAACCTACCTAAATTGCGATACCTGTGTTTTACGACGCGATAGTGAGATTAGAAGCGGTTTGTTTGGAAACACGGACATGTGATGAGAGTTTTGTCATATGAGAACAACGTCGCCGCAATGCAATGTGAGTTCATCTGCGCAACTGAACTGCTGTACCTAGCAGAGTGAGGGCGTAAGCGTGATTTGCTGCGCACACTCATTCTTTTCTTGCGGTCTTCTTTTTATTTTATTTTATTTACAGAGTTCCTGCAACGCCGCAGTGGCATTACTGCAGGGGGGGTATACATACAAAGTCCAATATGGTTGCTATCATTTCTGCGATAGTACACCTTAACATTCTGGAAAATTATAACAATATATAATAACTATAGCACGCAATCAAAAATATTTTCGTACAATATGGCACGTGGAAAACAGGTACAAAAGTGAATAGGCATGTCACTATGCAACAACGATTAAAAAAAAGCGCTGTTGTCACTCAGGTTTACGATATCTTCGGGAAGTTCATTCCAGTCTCTAATGTTTTTAAAAAGAAGGAGTTAAGTTCGCCCATCCGAACTTCGATATCTGATGCAACGCAGGTCAAGGCCACGCCGTTATTTGCAGTACGCGGGCCGTCCACGTGCATGTTCCTACATTTTCACTGCGGTCGGCAATACGCAGCTATGTGCACTGGACGGAACAAAAGAAACGGCCATCGTCCCACTCTGAGCGCACCGGAGAGCCCAGCGGGTGGCCGGTGCAAGTGAAGGTGAGTGGTGTGTCGT
>JABSTT010003065.1:0-32922 GCA_013339685.2 Hyalomma asiaticum
GGAATTGACTGAATCTGGGCACAACCGTAATCGTTCGCTTTGAGGGATCTTTGAGTAACCTACCTAAATTGCGATACCTGTGTTTACGACGCGATAGTGAGATTAGAAAGCGGTTTGTTTGGAAACAACGGACATGTGATGAGAGTTTTGTCATATGAGAACAACGTCGCCGCAATGCAATGTGAGTTCATCTGCGCAACTGAACTGCTGTACCTAGCAGAGTGAGGGCGTAAGCGTGATCTTGCTGCGCACACTCTCATTCTTTTCTTGCGGTCTTCTTTTTATTTTATTTTATTTACAGAGTTCCTGCAACGCCGCAGTGGCATTACTGCAGGGGGGGTATACATACAAAGTCCAATATGGTTGCTATCATTTCTGCGATAGTACACCTTAACATTCTGGAAAATTATAACAATATATAATAACTATAGCACGCAATCAAAAATATTTTCGTACAATATGGCACGTGGAAAACAGGTACAAAAAGTGAATAGGCATGTCACTATGCAACAACGATTAAAAAAAAAGCGCTGTTGTCACTCAGGTTTACGATATCTTCGGGAAGTTCATTCCAGTCTCTAAATGTTTTTAAAAAGAAGGAGTTAAGTTCGACCATCCGAACTTCGATATCTGATGCAACGCAGGTCAAGGCCACGCCGTTATTTTGCAGTACGCGGGCCGTCCACGTGCATGTTCCTACATTTCACTGCGGTCGGCAATACGCAGCTATGTGCACTGGACGGAACAAAAGAAACGGCCATCGTCCCACTCTGAGCGCACCGGAGAGCCCAGCGGGTGGCCGGTGCAAGTGAAGGTGAGTGGTGTGTCGTGGTAAACGCAGCGGGAGCATGGGTCGCGGTAATCGGGAGACCGTGCATTATTGCCGCGAGTGTTGCAAAGTGTTGACAGAGGAGACGGGCAACCCGCCTGCCTGTGGATTGGCGTATGTTGAGTGAGGGGCTTTCGAAAGGAACCCCGCCCCATATCGGGTGTGTATAAAAACTGTTTTATGTGGAGGAAAAGGGAGGAAGCGAGCGAGCCGTAGAGCGGCCGCCGCTGATCTGGTGGTCTGCTTTTGCCCTGTTTCTTGTCGTGTTTGACTTTGCCCTTTTTATTAAACATTGATATTCGGAAGTGGCCTCCCTGTTTGCAGCGTGTCGCCGGACGGTGACGAAGAACCTGACGTTGGGGATTGCTGGTGTGTATTGCGGCAAAACACCACCCCACAACTTAACTGAAGGAGTTGGCGAAAGTTGTGGTTTTGAATGCGTATTCTCGTATTTTATGTGTGCTGGCATCTTGTGGAACGATATGTTGGTGCTAGTAGGTATTCCGACTTATCAATTTCTGTTGGGTTATAGTATATACTATGCAGAAGTTTTAATCGAAGTTTCCGTCTTCTAGATTGTAGAGCTTCCCAGCCTAATGTGGCCTTTATTTCTGATATACTATCAAATGGGTCGTAATTCTTGCTGACGAAACGGGCTGCCTGGTTCTGAACTTTTTCTATTGTTTCTGCAAGGTACTCTTGAACCGGGTCCCAGATAACACAAGCATATTCAAGTATAGACCTTACATGCAGGTAGTAGAGAGTTTCCTTTGCCTCTTTTGTTGCACAAGAAAGTTTCTGCGAATGAGAAACAAGATTCTTCTAGCCTTTAGGATCATTTGGTCTATGTGTCTGTTCCAATGGAATGATTCTGTTAAATAAATTGCTAAATATTTACACTCAGGTACTTTTTTAATTGCCTCGTCATCAATACTGTATGTGCGCTGTATTTCTGAAATGTCTTTTGCAAACCTGACGTGGTTGCACTTCGAGATATTTAAGCACATATTCCACGTGGAGCACCAACGTGTTGCTGTGTTTAAGTCATCTTGTAATAATTCAGTGTCTGCGACTGAAGTAATGTGACGGTAGATGACGCAATCATCTGCAAATAATTTTATGCAAGATTTTATGTTGTCTGCTATATCATTTATATATACCAAGAAGAACAGCGGACCCAGAACGCTACCTTGTGGCACGCCTGAAGTGACGTTTACATATGAAGACATTTTAGAATTTAAAACAACACACTGTTTACGACCACTTAAGTAATTCCGGAGCCAGGGTTGCAGCTTGGCATTAATATTCAACGAAGCAAGTTTGATATCTAGCAGTTTATGTGGGACCGTATCAAATGCTTTGCGAAAATCGAGAAACAATGCATCAACAACGTTGTTACGATCAAGCGCAATCAATATTTCGTGCTGAAATTCAGTTAGTTGTGTCACGCATGAACGACCCTGGCGAAATCCATGCTGGGAGTGAATGAAAAAATGAGTAGATTCGAGATATTTGAACAATGCGCTATAAATAATGTGTTCTAACAATTTGCAACAGGTTGAAATCAAGGATATGGGACGATAATTTTGTACTTGCTTTTTGCTTCCTGCCTTGTGCACAGGAACCACATTTGCTGTTTTCCAATCCCCTGGAACGACGCCGGTGTCTAGAGCCAACTTGTACATTATGCATAAATATTGTGAAATAATAACGTGACACTTTTTAAGTACATGAGATGATATACCGTCAGGCCCTGTAGCCTTAGAGGTGTCCAGAGTACGCAGCAGACTATCCAAACCACTATAATCGATTTCAATTTCCGCCATTTCATTACCAATATTTTTAGAAGATAATATTGGTGAGTTTTCAGTCCTTTTTGCAAACACTGACTGAAAGTAGGCGTTAAATGCTTCAGCTTTGTCCAAGTCATCCGTTATAGTTTTTCCCTCAGTTAAGAGGTCAGGGATAGCTGTGTCATCTTTTCTGTTGTTCTTGATGTACTTTCAAAAGAATTTTGGATTACACTTCAGGTCTGTATTTAGCTTGTCAAAGAAGACAAATTTTGCCTGTTTCAGTTTTAACTTAAGCTCTTTGTTTACACTTTTGAGCTTTGTTTCATTTACTGCTGTTCTGTTTTTAAAGAACCTTGTGTGGCTACTAGCTGCTTTTCTAACAAGTTTGCGTATCTCAGAGCTGAACCAGGGTTTGTGTCTCTTTCTGCATCTTAGACACCTCTGAGGTACGTGCATATTCACCCGCTCTGTAATTTTGTCACGGAAAATTTGCCACAATGCATCCATGCCACATGACTCCGATATGCATGAAAAAGTGGGATAATACAAGACCAGCTCTTCAGTAATGGCGTCAAAGTCCCCTCTGTCGTACATGAAAACATTGCGAGGGGTTGCTTACACGCCGGTATTCTAGAAATGTTTAATTCCGCAACAACGGAACTATGATCACTAATTCCTGGACATACATTTGTGTGAACAATAACGTTTTCATCATCGCTTAATAAAAGATCTAGTAATGCGTTAAACCGTGTTGGTTCGTTCACATATTGCTGTAATCAATAGACGCGCATGAGTTACGAAAAGGCAGAATAATTCCGAGTTTTCGGTGGTGTTAAACAGTCGGAATCCCATTTCATATCGGGCAGATTGAAATCCCCTCCCGGTATCACGCAATCAGATATTTGCGATAGCATGTCGGAAAGTTGAAGTAACGCTTCATTGTTGTGGTCTGGTGGGCGGTAAAACGATCCAAAAACGATGTTGTTACCCTGGGGAAATTGGACGCGGCACCATACTGATTCAGTTTCATTATAAAAAAACAACTTCTTCACTGGGAAGGCTGCTTGAAATTAAAAGAAACACACCACCACCATGCCTGTTTCTATTTTTACGGTAAACTGTAAAACCTGGCGGAAATAGTTCTATATCTGATATTGTGTCGTCAAGCCATGACTCGGTACCCATAACGATTTGTGCTTTCACCGTTTCAACTAAGATTGTTAATTCATCAATTTTATTTTTTAAGCTTCGGCAATTGACCACCCACAATACTGGTGTAAAGCTTTTTCTGATGGTATCTTTTTTATTTGTTTTTAAGCTAGAACGCTCACGTCATTCCCGCCCAGATATCTGAGCATGCGCCCGAAGAGGAACTGGTTGGTGCATGTGAGTATCCCAGGCGAATGCTTGTCCATTGATTACTAGCTTATCGTAACTTAAGTGTACTCGATTTTTTTTGTCCAGCTGTTTTTCTTTACTGTACTTTCAAAGCTGCCGGCGTTTTTCTTGAACTGCCTTGCTGAAGTCTTCTGATACGCTGTATGACGTCCCCTTGAATCTGAATGCATTTCGCAGAACAGATTCTCTTGTTTTCCACCCTGTAAAGCTGGCAATTATTGGACGAATTCTTTCTGTTTTGTAGGCCCCCAGACGATGAGCCCTTTCTATTGATATATTTTGCACCTTTAATACATCCGTACACATAGACTTGACTAGATTTTCGGATTCTTCCCAAGTTTCCTTTGGATGACTATCTGGTATTCCAAAGAATACCAAGTTTGATCTCCGGCTTCTGTTTTCTAATTCGTCTAGTTTGTTAGCAAACTTCATTCCTGTTTCCTCGAGTGTGGTAAGACGCTTTTCAATTACACTAGTTTTAGTAATCACGTCGTCTAGCTTTTTCCGAAGCTCATCCTGAGTTGTCGCAATGCCCGACAGCTTTTCCAGCATGATTACCTGCCCTGACTGTAGCACCTTTAGCATTTCTTTGGTTTTACTTATCTGTTCTCGCTCGGGTACAGACATAGGACCAGGGTTTTGCTCTATGTCACCGGCCAAGAGTAGTAATGTCTGCGAGACCACATCGTAACCCTCCAAAACGGACCAATTTATTGCGGCAGCCATACACTCGCGATCAGCAGTATAGCACGACCAGATGAGCCGTTTACCGTTAATGGGACACGACACTCTAAAAAGCATGACATCACTGCTTATAAAGCAATTACAATGGCTTAAATAACTAACCTGATACATTGAACAGAGTGAGTGACGGCCGAGAAGATCGCCGTGTCCCAATGGCTGTTGGTTCAGGGGCTCCCTTTTGTAGCCAGCAGTGGGCGGATCCGGAAGCGTACCACGATGCTTTGTCATCCGGCTCGTTTCGATGCGCAGATGGCACCACTCCGAGGTGCTTGGTGAATCCAGTAGACCGTGCTTAGTCGCTTGTGGAATGCCAAGATCCGCAGGCCATGTGTCGATCGGTTGAAATGCCACAGGCGTAGCATACGCCGCCGCAGCCATGAGCCCGATCAGCGCGGAACCACGCAGGATTTCTCATGTTCACTCCAGAATGCACGTAAACACCTTATGGCCTTCGCTACGAGCAAGTTCGTCACTTTTTCAAGTCTTTACAAAACGTACTGTTTTGCTACTCTCGTTCCTGCTTCGCCGTAACTTCCCCTCCTTATTTGTAGTCGTCGTCTGTTACCTCTTTCCCTTCGTTGTCGTCGCCTTCCTCGTCATCGTACTATTTTGCTCTTTTTATTTTCGACTTCTCTTTTTTACGGCGTAAGCTAATAGTAGTAATTGCTGGAGTTTTACGTCCAAACACAGCGTAAGCTGTTATGGGCCAAGCTGGTATGCAGGACTGGTGTTTGAGGACGTTATATGTTGTGATCCACCAGCTGTGCTTTCGTCATCGATGAGGACTGCGGAGAGCAGAAAGAAGAGGGCGACTTAGCAGAAGAAAATGAATTCGGTTGGTAAGGACACGACGGAAAAGATGAGAAACTACGACAATGATGAAAAAGAGGAAGCGGATGATGGCTAAAAATAATAAGAGGACGCAGAAAGCATGGAAGAGAAAGAAGACGGCGAGGAGGGGGAGCAGGAAGAGAGTGAAAGAAAAGAATCAGAGAGACTGCAGCTGAATGAAGCTAATGCTGACACTATGGTGCGGCCTCGTCAACTTGTCACCTTTATACTATCTATACGAACTTGTCACCTTTGTACTATATACGAACTTGTCACCTTTATACTATCTATCTATCTATCTATCTATCTATCTATCTATCTATCTATCTATCTATCTATCTATCTATCTATCTATCTATCTATCTAGGAACAGCACCCTATACATGGAAGTATTAAATAGAAGGCCCAAATTGAAATATTGTGGGCTCCTTCCATTATTGTCTTCCGTCTCTCGGTAGTTTCTTTTTTTTTTTTACTCATATGCGAAAAACATGGAGTATTTCGCCAAACTTGCAACAGTTGGTAATGTCAGCTACTTATCAGGGTACACCTTGCTCAGTAGAGAAACTTGCGACGAAACGGAACAGTGTTCTGTGAGCGACATAAATGGTCCCGCCGGGCCGGTGGGTCGCCAGCCAAAGCGTCACAGGCGAAAAATATTGATACCTTGAATTGAATTGTCAACCCAACCCCTGAAGCGGCACGATGCCCGGCATCAAGCCCTAATAGTTGATAAAACAACAAACAATTTGCTGGTTGGGGCGCACTTACCACAGATCTTCCCCAGAAGCATTGTACATATTTAGAACTGCCTCGAACAGGCTTGAACAATTGAAGATATTTGGAGCTGGCGTAATTTTCGGGTGTCCACCAGCTAAAGAGCTGGTGGACACCAGCTCTTTAGCCTTAAGAAGAGTGGTGGCGGCCTTCTGCGATAGGTTGCAGGCGCTTGTTGATAACCCGGTCTTTGCCGGGCCTGGTATTTCTAGTGCAAAGAGCCGGACATTAGACAACATATGCGACGAATCCTAGACAAACGCTTCTTACAATTGCCGTATCTGCGGCGTCTTTAACGTCTCAGATATCCGTTTCGAAGACGTCATAAATCCTTTGTGTGCTAGCTGGGTGGTACCTTTTCCAGAACAACAAACAATAATTGTTCGTGCAGTCAAGTGTCATACTATAAAGGCTTATTTAACCCAATAAATTTTAGAGAGAGGTGGTCGTAAGTGTAATAAAGAAAAGGGCACCGACTGTGCAGGCTTGGAGGCGACCTTAGGCAAGCTCAGCGCTCCTGGGCAGGGACCGCGGTGGTGCTGACCCGGAAACCCGAATGAAAAGTGACAGACTCCAAGAACCGAATAGAAAAAAAAATCCACGCATATCCACGGAGTGAATGATGATGAGTGGGCGAAGCTCCGGAGTTTATCGGTAAAAACCGTGAATCTTCCGTTAATCTTGCCCAGTACATCATCAAAGATGTGACACTGTGTGTCGCCATCTAGCGCTCTCTTATCACACTAGAGCATGCAGCGAGCGTCTCCGCGCCATCTATTGATCAATTCACGTACTAGCTAAGCAGCACCGCAGCGCTCGGACGGACGGACAGACAGACAGACAGATGGACGGACAGACTCCCATACTACGCATTCCCATACATCTGAATGAAGCGAGCACCGCAGCGCCATCACGCCATATAGTGAGCACTTCACGAACTAGAGGTGGCTACTACGAACGGAGGATGGACAGACCCACGGCATAAGGAGCTTCGCCCCTAATAAAAATAGTAAACGGAAAGCACGCAGGTACAGACACCTCAAAGTAGAGGTATGTGCTCGGACAACCACAACAGCTGCAACACACCGCTGCGAGAGTGCGACTAAGAACAGTAATTAATTGCTCACTGCGGGAACACAAAGAACAGAATACAAGAAGCTAAAGAAAGGCCACAGCATTGTAGATTGCTCCCCCCTTTTCCTGTGTCCTGTTCTTCGCCCACTGTCACCAGCTGGTATGAACATTTGCAGAACCGCGTCTCCTCCCCACCCTGAGTCGTTCCGGAGTTTTCTGCGTTCTCCACTGGCCTGGCCGAGTGGCGTCGCCTGGTGGCAAAATTTTAAAGTCTTTCAAGATACCGACTGTGGAACCGCCGCCTTAATGCTTGCTACAGAGCTACTGCGAATTCCCCTCCAGCGGGCGCCCCTTGCAAACTGTTTTAAACCCCGTGGCGGCGTTTCCGACGCCCGGTGCTCGGAGGCAGCCTTCCCACATGCTACGCCGATTGCAGTAACGCGACCACTCAGGGCGGCGGCGAACGATGGGTGGAGCCTCCGCGCCACGACATCGCTATAAGCACCCAGATATATCGCTGGTAGATGTGCCTATATTATACTACATGCAGCAGAATTCGGCTTCGTTTTTGAGAAGAGTACCGGCGTAGTGACTGTACGAGACAGGAAGTAGTCACGTGGGTAGACCTCTTTACGATGGGTTATGGCTCTTCCGAAACCACAGGACAGCCTTCTGCATTGCTGCGCTCTATGCATACCACTGTGACAGCACAGCAGCTGTCAAAGGTGCTAGAATAACTTCCAAAACGTCGCAATGCGGAGCAGTACGTGAAAACCGCCTGATGGAGGGCGTGATGACAGGGCATACGACCTTCGAAGAAGAAACGCGAACTGGCGGTACAAAAAGCTGTTTACGTTAAGTTATTGGGTGATTCTGAATCGTACCAGTAGTAATTTATGGGCGTTCAGTTCGCGAAGTTGCGCATAATGCAGAAAATGAACAGTAGCAAATGCAATGGTAGTGGCCATAAACACAAAAATAGATTGGAAGTGAGCCATCCACCACCGTCTTCTGTGTCAAGCTCTGAGGAAAGAAAAGGGCAGCCAGCGCTTGCATCATTTCGCAGCTGCGACACGCGATCTCTGCCGGACGAACTCCAAGAGATATATATTTCCACAAGACATCCGCAGGATATCACGCTTTCAAAAGGATATAACTTTTTTTCACTCATATCGACCTTACCAATTGCAGGCGCTGCCGCGATTGGTCTATGGTAGAGAGATGCTGTTGCTGGGAGTCGTCGTTGCATCTCCTTTAGCAATGGTGATCTTCCGGCCCGAATTGGGTATCGACGTTCTCAGGGCTTTCAACCACACTGGTCTTGTTAGAAGCTCGGTAGGATGAAAAGAATTGCCAATACTTGGAGCTATTGAGGCCGTTGAAGAGCCGCCTTATGACAAGATCTGTTTCGCCGATATTTTACTGATATACAGCCAATACCGCTTCACGCTGGCAACAGTGAAGAGTTCTGCGAGAAGCCATGGGATTTTATGCTGTGTGCACATTCGTAAAGACGCTATGGGATATTGATGGCATGCTAGATGCTGGACGGGAGACCGATGTGGCAGTGATGATTTGAGCACCCACGAGTTTACGTTACTTCCGTGCGGAAACTGCTAGTTTCGGGGCTACGCCGGCGTTAGTTCTGAAGAGTCGCCGTCTTCCCTCCAAAGCAAGAATGAAGGCTGAGCCCTGGTAATAGACCTCTTCAAGTCAGTACTTCTTCAAAGCGGTAAGAGACACAAAAATGTTCTCGCCTTCCACCAGAGGTGTTCACGATTTGCACGAGCTACTTTTTGCGCTCGTAATCGCATCTATCATACGTTCATCAGCGGCAGCATGGAGATTGACGAACGTCACATGCTCAGAACTTGAACGTTGTTCGTGCAGGCCGAATGTGTATGGCATGAACGTTGTATGCAACTTCCGATTCCTGGATGGAAAGTTTAACGCCGACATGGCGAAGCTTGACGGCCGCTCCGTGGCAAAGATGTCCATGGTGCATCTTAATATCACTCATCTGCCGGCTTCCTGGTTTACTAACCACGTCGTTCATAATTTACACATTAGACATTGCGGCTTGCGTGACGTCGCGGCTGTATGCCGCATAAACGGTCTGCGCTATATAAACTTCGGCGATAACGAAATGGAAAGTGTCCCCGAGTGTCTGTCCCGTGCGAATCGTCTTCGTACGCTCCGAGTGCCAAGGAACCGCATGAAGCGCCTCCGTGGAACGCTTGTCCTTCCAAAGTTACGCAGCCTGGATTTCACCCGCAACCAAATTGATACAATTGACGAAGGATACTTCACTGGAATGCCTAACCTCCGCTATCTACGACTGCAGCACAATAATATACACATGTTATTGCCAAACCTTTTCAGGAAAACAATATCGCTGGTGGAGTTGTTGCTTAATGACAACAGCATTCGTTCTGTGCAAGAAGTGTTCAAGCATCTGCATCGTTTAGAGGTGAGTGGCTATCTTTAGAGAACGTGCAGACCGCTCAAAGCCTAAGCAATGTACGTGCAGCGACTAAGGACTTTTAAAGTACTATGGTGTGTAAGAATATCACTCAATAATGATGCAGTACACGAGAAAGATCGCAGGTACTGTGCAGTGTATGACTATATGGAGTTGCCCGATTGTAATTTTCCCTTGTTTACTAAATATTCGACATGCTGATTGCGAAATATTTTAATGACATATTCAGGGTATATCTACTAAGGCCCGTTTGGAATCCAAGCGTTCCTGCACTACCGAAACGAATATGCGACACTACAGGCCGAGGTAGGCACTATTCGGTTACATTTCGGTGAAGTCAACTTGAGATATTTTTAAGCATAAGGGTATAGAGAACTCGCATTTGCTCCAAAATAATAAATTGACATCGCAGCTAGAAAGTAAGAAAATGCTTGGAAAGCGTGTAGTGCTGCCGTTCGGTAGCTATGCGGGAGCACGGTTCATTTTCCCGTGGCATCCGAAGATGCGCCAGTCTTGGAGGCTTGGTAGCGAATAACATGACGTGAACTGCAGTGTTGAGGGGAACGCACGGAGGATGAAATCAAAACGGCGTTTTTGTCGCTCTAAGCAATACATATTAGTGGCTGGAGAGTAGGATTCCGAACTCATTCTTCCTACAATATCCCCAGAAAACATTTCGCGACCGCTTTAATTTCAATTTTGCTTGGTCGCTATGCCATTCCTGAAACTCGTATTAGTACCAACGATGTTGAAGGAGAATTCTGATTAAACACGTAGATTTGGCGCGTAGAGGGCGTCGATATGTATGTTGCATGTATAAAATCCAGAATCAGGAGACGAGATATTTCGCCGAACTGACGTCTGCTGATCGCTGGTGTTCTTGGCGAAATCGCGAGAGAGACATGAAAGAATGTTGCCTAAATCCTTAAATGCAGTCAGCTGTCAGGAAGTTTTATATAGAACTAAGCGGACGGCTCGTGCTTTAGGGGAACGCTATATCAGATGGGCCAGTGCATATGTTTCCGGAAATAAACTGAGGCCATATTCTAAGAGGAATCCTTACCACAAAATTTTCGGAAGTACATACTGACGGGAGAAACATTGGTGAAGGTGGAAAGCACATAGCCAAAGGATCTAAGCATCATGAAATGTGGAAATATGCAGTGGGTGCTTTCCGGATGAGCTGGATGAGGCAGTTGTTGGTGAGCACGTAGCGGGCTATCGCACTCATACCCGCTAGGATCGCGTTAGAATACAGGCACGCACGCAAGCACGCAGATCCCTCCCTCCCCCCGCACACACACACATACACACACCAAAGTGGCCACTGCAGTTGGTTCCGTGTGCACGTTGACTTTCACTTGCAGACATTGCAACCATCGCAAAATACTAACTTGACAGAAAATGATAGAAATTTGATAGCCCAACAATTATATAGGAATTATTATAGGTCCAACGTATTATAGGAATTATCGGTATTGTTTAGAAGAAATATACAAATTACACACGCCTGGAAAGGTTTCACTATCTCTTTAGAATACAATCTTCTTGAGTACACAATGAAATCTGGCCACGCGACCTTTCATAGTTTCGACAAATAGTAGATGATGTTGTTTTAATGAATAACTGCATTTGGAATTTCGACAATTTAGAAAATTTTAACAGTGTATACATCAAGAGATAAAATACAACATTCCCGCCACTTTCATTAATGAGACTAGCTTAGCATGCGAAAGTATTTTGAAGAAAATTAGAAAAAGTTCTCACTTATTTTATTTATAACGGAAGTTTAGTGAAAAACAGCATGCCATGGAAATTAACAAAATACTGGTTACAAATATGTTCACTAGAGGAACCCATGATATCCGCAGGTTTTCTCGATAACTTACACAAACGTATCTTCTTTTTCAGGTACTTGATCTCAGTAAGAACAAGATTTGCGATATCCAGAGATTAGCGCGATCGACACTCCCGTATCTTAAGTACTTGAAAGAGCTCCGTTTGGGAGGGAACTGCATAGCACTAATTCCCAGGTTTTTATCCAGGAGTGGCCGCATTCGACGGCTAATCTTAAAGGACAACTCGGTGACACACGTGGTGCCCGGAGCTTTCGAGCAACTTGACGAGCTGACCACCATCGACCTAAGCAACAATAGCATTGCAAACTTAAGCGATTTCTATTTCGGACGTCATTCGATTCTTGAAGACATAAATCTGTCTAGAAACAACTTGACCACAGTTTCGACGTTATTCAAAAGGACACGAAAAATTAAAAGAATAAATCTATCGTATAACCGCATTGTGGATATAAGCGCCGCATTTAGAGGCCTGACTGAGCTAAGGGCGGTCTCTCTGAAGAGCAATAGTATTTCTAGCGTTCGCGACGACACTTTTCAGGACAACGTTCGCCTGGTAATGATAGAGCTTTATTCCAACAACATCACCTGGATTGGAATGAACGCATTTAAAGGCCTTGTGAACTTAAAGAGACTGGACCTGAAGAGAAATAGAATACTTTCCTTGAACCTTTCTTTGAGTAATCTGCTCAAATTGAAACATTTTGATGCCTCTTACAACGCGATATTGGCGCTGGAAAGTGGTGAATTCAGAAACAACGCAAACTTGATAAACGTTGTCCTGGGGGAGAACAACATCACCGACGTGCGAGGTGCGTTCAACGGCGCGACTGGTCTACTTTACCTGGACCTTGCTGGAAACCAAGTGAAGCTGCTGCGCCGGAGTGATTTTGCAGATGGAACTACCCACGTCCCAGGTGTAAATATTGACAGTTAAGCAATTTTTTGGTTTGTGTTGTACTTTCAGGAAATGTTGCTTGTAATAATTTCGTAGACCATGACTGGTGGCAGGTACGTCACTGTTGCGTTGTTATAATGTGTGCCCCACGCTTCTTATGTGGCCTTCATGGTGATCTGCATACGCCATATCTAGGATCGTTAGGCTCTGTGTAACGTGAGCAGCAGTGATGAAAACGGGAAGAAATGAAACAGGCACTCGCCTTGTCACAAAATGAACAAGGAAATAACAACTTTGCGGGGCCGCTACGGGTCCATATTGTTCAAAATGAAGAGGGTGCGAACGGGCGTGACTATTTATGAGTTGAGTGGCGCCGAGTGCGCATGCATGTGTATCTCGTAGAGATGACCCCGCAACCGGTTAATCGCGTTTTTATCCGTTTGTATATGTACAGATTCTGAATGTAGCCGTGTCGGTGCGTGCTTGGTTTTGGCCTGTGGTGATGAAAACTGAATTAATTGAACTAAAGCAGTATATAATACTACGGATAACACCTAACCATACAGAAGACGCGACGCAACCACAAATAATTCCGGCATGTCATCATAAGCAGTTCGCGTGTTGCAACAAATACCTCACACATCTCTTTCTGTGCAGCTCTATGCAGGAAACGGTCACTCGTTAAAGTGCGTTTCGAGAAAGTTTCAACTAAGCGTGCTTGTATGCTTACGTAAGACATCTAGCGATGGCTGAATACGTTTCTAAATACGATGACTGAATAAATCTAGTATCTTTGTAGTTGCCTCAAGCTACTCATTGGAGACCAAATATCGAGGTCCACGTTCAGTACGATCTCAGTGAGCTTTAAGCAATCTCAGGAAGTCGAAACCACCGGAGCCCAGCACTGTGGCGTCTCCCATAATCATATGGTGGTTCTGGGGCGGAAAACCCAGGAAATGAACCAGTCACTAAAACAATTAATTGATCCTAAAAGCGCCATCAGGGCTGACATTATTATTGCCGCATTTGTGTCGTAGTAACTAAAATAGTGTCTTTAATCCCGTCATGAAGCCGTAATTTCTCCAGCGTGACTGCTCACAAGTACAGGAGTCGTTCATTTCCGTTAATTTCGTTCAGCTTTAGTGAAGCTTATAAACGCGCGCGAAATATTCTAAGAAACTAGCACTCCGGAGCTAGCTAGCTGCTATGGGAACTGAGCGCATGCATGATCACGTGAGCTAAGGATTCGGTGGCGTAGCTGAGGGCGCCATTGCCACTTTGATAAACTCCTTTGCATGCCGCACCAGCTGCGCATCACATCCTCGGCCCCCAGAGACACAGTTCACGACGTTCAAACGGACAGATTTTTGGTCGTTGCTAGACGTAACCGTGAGGCAGCGACAGCCAACGGCAGCGCTGACAAGTTGTAAGTTGCAACATCACGCCGCTGGCCGGAAGTTCTATTGGCGCTGTTTTGAAGACCATGCAATCGATCCATTTGTCGGATCACCGCTCACTAGGACGTGGCAAATACTGACCACATTTTGTTTCTGATGCGAAATAAATCAAAATTGCGTGAAGTTATGCCGAAAATGGGCCATTCTGTCCGTCAGAACAGTACTTGTTTCCAAGCCACTAGAACGATGGGGAGCCACAAGGCATGAACATTTTGCAGGTAAACGGCTGCACCAGGCGCTGCACCAAACCAGCTCGCTTCGTCACCAGAGTTGCCGAGGTAAAAGAATTAGATGATCGAACACGCTAGCAGATGATTTATGGGTAGAAATAATCTTGGAAATACACTGTGTGCGCAGCGCTGTACAGACAGTGGATTTTCCAAGAGACGTACCAACTAGCCTCCGAGCAGATCCTTCTAGCGAAGAGCGAGGACGGTATCTGGCTCGCTAACGTATGTGGCTTGCTTTGACAGATTTCTATGGCAGTGCGGTGGCGGTGACTCGGCGGGAGAGGACTCCCTTCTTTTCAGCACGAAAATGTAGCGTTCGTTGGAGACAGCTGCCTACCGAGCAGTCGAAACGACAGCTTTAATAACGCTACTCGGCCTGGCGAATGCTCCCAGGTGTAGTTAGAGCGCGTTTTTTTTTTCTCTCTCTCGTTGCATTGTGTAATAAACGAAGTTTGCAGGATAAGTTCTGCGCTATTTACTCAATATTCCCAGCAATTGATGTAAACTCAATTATAAATGTCCGCCGTTTTTCCACTTTATGTGGGCGTTGTGTATTGTAGTCGTTCTTTGAAATGAAATAGGAACATTGCACGGTTAGCACTGAGTGCATAAGACAGCCAGCTATGCCTACTCATATATCCCCCTACAATTCTTTCGCAAAAGTGTTACGGGCGTAATTAACCGAAGGTAAACACAGGAGCAGTGCAAATCGTGACACTGTCATAAGTTCTCACAGCACTCTCCAGAAACTATCTTGAGTGCGGTTGATATTTTCACTATAAGGGAAGATTGGACAGTGCCTCGTTTATACTCAAGGAATACTTGGTTGAATTGGGCCGGGCCGGGCCGGGTCGGGGCCAAACCTTTCGGGTCCTGGCCGGGTACGGGCCGTATTTAAAAACACCGGGCCGGGCTTGGGCGGGCCGGAGCACGGCGCTTTCGGGCCGGGCCGGGCCCGGGCCGGAAAGAGTCGGCCCGTGCAGTGCTCTACGCTCGAACAACGGCATTGTGGCAATTGAGTTCAATGACTACAATCTCAAAATACTCAAAATTATTTCAAGAGTATCCCGAAGAAGCGCCCTGTCAGTTTAATAGTCTCCTTAGTTCATCGTCATCATCATCATCATAAGCCTGTTTAGGTCCAGTGCACGACGAAGGCCTCTCCCAGCGATTCCAATCCACCCTATCCTGTGCGAGTTGGTTCGACTCTATGCCCGCAAACTTAATTAATTTCATCGCCCCATCTAACCTTTTGCCTGGCTCTATTGGGTTTTACCTCTCTTGGTATCCATTCCGTAGCTCTTACTGTCCATCCGTTATCTTTTCTCCTCATGACATGTCCTGCCCAGGTCCACTTCGTTCTTTTAATTGATATAATAATATCGGCTACTCCTGTCTGTCCTCTGATCCAATCCCCTCGTTTTTTATCTCTTAGCGTTATCCCTATCATTTTTCTTTCCATTGCACGTTGGGTGCTCCTTAGTTCCATCTCTAGTTTTTTCGTTATCCTCCATGTGTCTGCACCGTACGTTAGTACTGGGAGAATGCAGTGATTGAATACTTTTCGCTTTAGTGAGAGCGGTAAGTTTCCAGTCATGATTTCGTAATGCCTTCCGAATGCGCACCAGCCCATCCTTATTCTACGGAGAATTTCTTGTAGGGGCGAAGCTCCTCTTAGTCTAACCTTGTCACGCGTCAGGCGTCAGTCGTCAGGCGTAACCCGCGTGCCGGGAGGCACGCGCTCGCCCTCTGCGCGTGCCTCTCTCTCTCCCGGCACGTACCTCCCGGCGCGTGCCTCTGCTGTCTTGTGTGAGAGAGAGAGAGACAGAGAGAGAGCGAAAGGCGCGCGTTGGCTATGGAAACGCTCTTTCTTAGAGGAACGCTCTACGAGCTCGCAAAGTAGGAGAACGCGCCCTCACCCGCGAGAGGCAACGTTGGGGCAGGCAGCGTCTCTAAGCGAGTTTCTTGATTGAGAAATACCGACTGCTCGCGTTGGAGAAGCGTTCACCGGCAACCCCTATTATATATATATATATATATATATATATATATATATATATATATATATATATATGCACTGGATATTGACTTGCAATGAAGTGCCGGTGGGAGATTTCACTTGTGCATAGTTGAACCATGATGATTCGTAGCGTGCGCGTTAACTAAATTATTCCGGAACTCGGCACGATCTACGATGAACCTCCCGTGGTTCGTCCACTCATCATCATTCACTCCGTGGTTATGCTGTAATTTTTTTCATGGGTACGAGTTCCTGTTATTAACTGTCCGAGGTATACGTATTCGTTTACACATTGTCAGGGTTCATTGTTGATTTTAAATTCCTGTTCCTTAGCTAGGCTATTGAGCATAACTTTGGTGTTTTGCCCACTCATTTTTAATACAATTTTAATACTTTCCCTGTTTAGGTAATCAATCATGTTTTGTAGTTCGTCTCCATCATTGCTAAAGAGCACAATGTCGTCTGCAAATCTTAAATTGCTTAGATATTCTCGGTCTATTGGAATTCCCCTTTCTTCCCAGTCTAGACGTTTAAAGATTTCCTCTAAACATGCAGTGAATAGCATCGGGGAGATCCCGTCTCCTTATCTGACACCTCTCTCGACCGGGATTTCTCTGCTCCTCTTATGTAGCAGTAGTGTGGCTGTGCAATCTGTATGCTGTTTATATTTTTTACGTATACGTCAGGTACCCCTTGTCGATGTAAACCTTAGAGAACTGCTTGTATTTCTATGTAGCCAAATGCTTTCTCGTAGTCGGTAAACGCCATATAAAGAGGTTTGTTATATTCCGCATACTTCTCAATTACTAGGTTGATAGCGTGGCTGTGGTCCATTGTCGAGTAGCCTTTCCTAAAACCAGCTTGTTCTCTCAGTTGGTTAAAGCCGAGTGTTTCTCTTATCCTCGTAGAAATTACTTTTGTAAATAGCTTGTATATTACTGGGAGTAGGCTAATTCGTCTGTAATTCTTTAACTCCTTTATGTCACCTTTCTTGTGGATAAAGATTATATTAGCATTCTTCCAGCTGCACGGTACACTACATGCCTTGACACATTTCGTGAAGAGCGATGCAAGTTTTTCAAGTAAAATATCTCTTCCGTCTTTGATCAAGTTGGCTGTTATACCATCTTCACCAGCTGCTTTACCGGGGGACATGCCGTTGGCAGCTTTTTCGACTTCGTCAAAAAAGGTACCCAACCATCGCCAGGCCCTCTTAACGAAGTAATCTTCGTTAAGGGGTCCTGGCGACGGTTAACATCCTTAAAGAATAGCGGCGGGGGGGGGGGGGCATCGAACTTGCGACCCTTGGCGGTCCCGGTTGCAGCGGCTCCGCATCGTTAAACGTACATTCTTGGCATACCAGCTGCTTTACTATTTCAAAAGTATCCCGAAGAAGCGCCCTGTCAGTTTAATATCCTCCTTAGTTATTTGGCAGCTATTAGCGCAGTCATAACAGCTGGTTGTTGGATTACTCCTTTCGAATAAGTTCCTAAGCACTTGACGTATCTAAGAGCAACCACTAAAAGTCGAAATATACTGATTCGCACGTGGTTTTCTTTCATTTAGATAACCGCTTCATCTGCGACTGCAGAATGGCGTGGCTTATGGAAGAGGACAGTGACGTTGAGGCAATAGGATCCCCAATGTGCGCGGAACCACGGTGGCTTAAAGGGAAGCCAATGCGCGTGCTGCGACGTCAAGACTTCTTAAGGTGGGAGGATGACTGCGAGCCTGGATGCCAGTGCGAATGCCACGAAGGAGCGCTCGGAGAGAGAGAAATAAGTGTGAACTGCTCGTCAGCGACTGTGGGCAGGATTCCCAGGATGTTGCCGGAAGGTACGACGCGGCTGGACTTGAGTGGAAACCAGCTGCTGCACCTGGATGAGACTGTCAAGAAGGCGGCGCCGAATCTGCAAGTGATCTCACTGAAAGAGAATGCCTTGCGGAGTATCAGCATCACCAGTATTCCAGACGGGTTGACTTCCCTGGATTTGCGACGCAACAAGCTGAAACGATTGCCTTTCTTGCTGGTAACACAACTCAACCCAACTTCCGTGTGGCTGTCCGGCAACCCCTACACGTGCGACTGTGATGACTACAGCTTCATACAATGGATTCAAGCGAACGGAAAAGTGGTGAGAACGTTGATGTAGTGAACATCTCAAGGGTCAATATAAGCTGATATGGGTTGCGGTGAACAGTCATAACATTGTTTGGAGTGAATGTTTTGGTAGTTCCGCCGTGGATCATTTCCTTGTCATAAAGTGGTGACATATGTCATTGTCGAGCGATTCGTTTACCGGCCCAAATTTTGAAGCTTCACAATTCATACCTTCTACTAATGATGCGAGAGGCAGCAAAATCAAACCGAATATATCTGATATTTCGATTACTAGCATGTTTAATGACACGATTTCGAAGCGCGCGCTCATAGAGGACCGCATATAAGTGTTGCCATGCAGTAGAGATTAACATGCGCCTGAACTTGTATGGTATGTTCTTGCATTTTATTTCTAACAAGACGTGGTCACCTGGGACAGCTAGGATAGTTGCCTCATCATTCATTCAGTTATTGATTCATCACCACCATACGCTTGTCTATGCCAAATGCAGGGCAAATGCCTGTCCGCTATGTTCTCACTTAACCGCTCCCGGCCTATAGTGATGATCAACTTTCTGCGGGAAAATTCTTGGTCTCATCTACCGACTAAGTTTGTGCCTAACTCTGTTACACTCAAATTCTCTTGAAATCCACTCTGTTAATGTTAACGACCATCCTTTGTATTGCCATCTTATTACGGGCCTTACGAGTGCCTATTGCTTCTCGATTGGCACTAAGGTTTCATAAGCACGTGTCTGTTTCCTTATTTACTGCGCTCCTTGTTGGTCCCTGATTATTACAGTTGCCATTTATTTCCTTTTGACTTGTTCGGTTTGTGGTTCTCAATTTAAACCGAAGCATTCTCTTGAACGGCCAAGTTTCGCTCCCGTAGGCAAGTGCCGGTACACTCTAAGAAAAATAAGAGTCAAAAGAGAGTCACTGCACTCTGACTCTCTTGGCCTGTCGCAGAAACCCACCAAGGAGGGTCAAACTTTTCTGAGGGGGTCAGTTGACTCCGTACGGCTCGCGACTCTTGTAAGAAGAGTCACCGTGAGAGTAAACTGACACCTGCAAGAGATACTAAAGATAACCGTGTGTGTGTGTGTGTGTGTGTGTGTGTGTGTGTGTGTGTGTGTGTGTGTGTGTGTGTGTGTGTGTGCGCGCGTGCGTGCGTGTGTCTGTGTGTGGACCATTCTTATACCTGCACGTGGGAAAGCTTTGCGCAATAAATTTTCTGGGTTAACTACAATTTCAATGAACGCGATGCACTTGCAGCGGTCAATTTCCTGCACATGTTTAATTACTGAATCTGTACACAAATTCAGAATGAAATAATAATAGCAGTGGAACGAAGTATTACGCGTAGTGAATATAGCTACTCCAGAACAAGCAGAAACTGTTAAACTCGGCATTTGGATGTTCGCATAGGACTATTATATGTCTATATGCGACGATAATAAATGCATGACAAAAGTGTTGGCGCAAGTAACTACCTTTATTTGGTTACGTTCAGACTGTCTGGACTTTATATAAATTCGTTGCATTAGTAGGAAAGTGGACCTTACAGAAGACGAAGTTGCCTAAGTACGGCACTGCCTCCCCCCCTGCCCTCCCCCCTTTCTTGTAAACAAACTCAGGGTGGTAAAGAGGGGTGGGGGAAGGAGATGCGAGGAGGAACTTTCACAATGCCCCCACCTCTGCTCTCTGTAGCAGCGCTGGCTCAGCAGACAAACTTGGATAATGAGCATTTTTTTCCTAATTTACCTCCGCGCATTAAAACACGTTGCCGAAACTTCCACGGCCCCCCTCACTGCCCCTTTAAGGCGCAAGAATGCGCCCCTCTGTTACCACACAGAAAGTCTGCTGGTCTTCGTTGTTTGTTGTTTTGTGGGGTTTAAGGTCCCAAAACCAGCTCTGATTATGAGAGACGCCGTAGTGGAGGGCTCCGGAAATTTTGACCACCTGGGGTTCTTTAACGTGCACTGACATCGCACAGCACACGGGCCTCAACATTTCGCCTCCATCGAAATGCAGCCGCCGCAGCCGGAATTCGATCCCGCGACCCTCGGATCAGCAGCCGAGTACCATAGCCACTAGACCACCGTGGCGGGGCTCTGCTGGTCTTCGGTCATCAGCTGTAGCGATGAGGCGCTACAGCTACACAGCCTTAGAGATCCGTACAAAAGACGGATCTCTAAGGCTGTGCTTTTATCTCACCGTCGCTTGCGGCGCGAGCTTAGAAATTATGTAGATATAACCTCGCTCATTTGACCAAAAATAAACATACATTTTCAAGCCTAGGCATAAAGAACCAGTACGCGTTGCAAGCACGGCTTGCACCTCCTACCAAGGTCAAAATTACACTTTTTAAAAATATGGTATGACAACATAACACTACTGCCCCCTATGAAATTTTCTCACTGAGCGAGCCGTTGGAACAGGTCTTGTTCAACAGGCTGACTGCGGCGCGTGTGATGCATTTCGTCCGCGTGTTTTCAACGTGTTTACGAATATTACGTGCGGTATTGTGCGTTTATCATCGTTGGCGCTCATCGAGTGGACAAATTTAACATGTTAGGGCGTTGTACAGCACGCGGTCGCCGGCGGATGGAGCGTCGTAGTCGCCTCTTCCCAGCGACAGCCACGACCAACGCGGAACTTTGTGCGTGCTCGCAAGGAAGCTGTTTTGCCCAGTTTGTCGATTATGCAAGTACGTGGTCGAATAGCGAGTGCACCTTCTGAGAAAGTCCCTTTCCAGTGATGTGATAAACTACGACTGCGGTTCTGGAGAAGAAAGTTCAGCCATTTGATGAGACTGTCGACGGGAAAGCCTCCGGGACTTGGTGAGTGCAATGAAGTCACTGAATTACGTAACTTGATTACTTCATTGCGAAATTGCTGTTGGTGCGCAGGAACCACATAAGACGGCCCGGGCGGTGTGTTCACAAAGCAAGGATGAGTGGTCAGAAGAACAGCAGGTATGTTTGTGGTTCTGTCAGGCGACTGCCCCCCCCGCCCCCCCGCGTTGTACTTGTGAGTGTGCGTGCGTGCGTGTGTGTGTGCGTGGGGTGTGTGTGTGTGTGTGTGTGACGTGCTGGTCGTCCTGTAACCCTTTTACGGTGTTGATGGAACAAAAGTAGCGTTTCAGCAACGTCGGTAATAACGTGCGAAACAACCAGATTGCAGGAGGCGGGGACGCCGATATAACATATATCACTGCCGCAAGCACAGACGACTCCGTTTAGTAGCGTGTGTATCCTGGTGATTGCGTTACAAAACAGTGTGTATTCGTTTTTGTCAGTACTGAACATAATTGCTTTGTCGTGAGGGTAATAATGTGGCTGAGCATGCTTGTTGCTTGAAGGCAATATATATGAGTCATTTACGTTATATGCTAGTGCCACGAAATGTACACTACAGCAACTGCAATCGTGATTTGAAGCGAGCGAGATGGTTCTCGGTTATCGTAGGTCGATGAATGTGTCAGTTCAATGAAGATGTCATGAACGAATTATCATTTGCATTTCAAGACAACATTGTTATTATGCATTGTTGACTTGAGCTGTCATAAGGGGTGAGCTGGATATCGAAAGTTATATGATTCACTCGGATCATAAGGTATTCTACATGGCACTAATGTTTAAAATATGTGTCTATAGGCTCAACAGGTACCTGGCAGACAAGCATTGGAATGAAAGTATTTGACTAAGATTTCACTCCACGTAGATTCACAGCATTGGCTGTGGAATCTGTGTAATATTTTTGTGCATTTCATGGTTTCAGTATCAGTGTCTCAAATGTTTAGGCACTACATGCAAGCAAGTTACTGAGGTTGCGAGCTGACTCGTTTTGCAAAGCTGACCTGCCTAAATGTTGCATTTCACTCTTTTATAGGTACCAGTGGGGTTGGTACCGTCATTCATCTCCTATTCCTATTGATTGGGCAAAAGGTTGACATGTCTGCACCACTGGTAAGAGCCATTACGCTGAAACAATCTCTCTCTCTTTTTTTGATGGGGGCTTCAATGTGAATTGTAAACATTTCTTGTGGTGAGAAAAAGCATTCAGATGTGGCCTTTCAGGATTTTCTGATTTATCATAACAACTTCTATGGGTTAAAAAGCAGCATACTCTGTCATAACATTCACGAAATAGGTTCACTATACGCTTCATGGCCAGGCATCCCGCTGGAAAGGCATTTCATGGACAGATATAGTGTAATTGTAGCACATTTCACAAACAATGGATGTTTACTGTTGGGCCACTACCATATATGTTTGAGTAAGTGTGCTTAGTAATGTGAAAGTTTGGGTGAGTTTCTTATGCATGATGAATTACAGCACAACCAAGGACAAGGTCTTCCAGAAGAGCACAAACGCAGCACTGAATGTTTGAAGAAATGTGTTCAGTTTCTCTTGAGTACTGCGATTGTGGAAAAGCTGTGTGATGCACCTGTAGGCATTTGGCTGCCATAATAATGCTTGTTTTTTTCCTCTCTTTTTTAGGTTTATGGAAGGATGCATACACACTGATACCCGCCTTCACTGCCAAAAGCATCCTGTCCTCTCCAGAAATGAACACCATGTTGGAGAATGTCCAGACTTATGGGCTGAGTGTTGCTATTGGTATGTCACCAGCATCCGTTCTTCGAGCTCATCTCATTGCAGCAATATGTATCTGTGTGCAGGACCTCCACATGTTTATAAAATTGTTCACACAAAATGCAAGGCACTTAATTATTTTTTGGTTCCCCTAAATGCTCCAGTTGTCCAAAAAGGATGCCATTTAGGAGTTACAGGAGAAACAGCCCATCTTTGCAGTAAGATTACTTTGGAGTAGGTAGTTATTGAGAAAGGGTAGAAGGAATACTTTGTTTTCTATAAAAGCAACTCTAAAGGAAATTCTGTAGTATCATGTGTAGAATTTCTCTTAGTGAGATGTATTCCCCTTTTTTTACTTTGCTCTGGACTACTGTACACAGAAACTTAGGAAAAAGTGCAGAAAAGTAGCAATTTTCACAATACAGTGTTCTTCGAACCATTCTTGACTAGTATGGACGCTTCATTTTGAAGCAGAAGTTTGATTGCTGGCAGAGCACGTTGTGACACCATGTTGTCAACACTAAAAGGCTCTTGCATTTTTGTGTTCTGAAAGCATGAACTGTTGTGCTGCTAAATGAAATAGCAATGTATAGCACAGCTGCTAACCTTGTAAACATTCAATGTGAATTTTTTTGTCACAACTGGCAACGTTTTTTTATGCTGTAGTGCACTGCCTTTGGTAACTTCTGCTCAGGTAGTGGTTTATATGTGCCTCTCATTGCACCCTTTCCTTTTCGCATGTGATAATCTAACTGCTTCACCTAAACACATGATGCTCACAGGGAACTGTTTCATGCTCCTTGTCACTTTTTCCTGTGGCAATGCATTCATTTAAGGTGCTTAGTGTGCCTGTTGTTGCACCTCATTTTTTTATGCATATGAGATAGCTGTGTACACCTAGATAAGCGATACTCATTGTGCTCTGTTTGATGCATATGTTGACGCCGCATTTTCTCGTGGCGTAGTATCAGTGCAAGGTGCTTAATGTGCCTTCTGTGTGTCGCTAACAAACTGCTATTATACACAGCAGCTGCCTTAGACACTGTGTTGCCATGACCAATCTGCAATGTGCACTTTTTGTTGCCTATTGCCACTGCCTTGTTTACATGATATAATGGACCAAATATTTACCTTCTGAAGTTCCAAGTCAGAGCTCTGTTGAAGTCTGCATATTTTCACAGAGCTTTTATCGTACAAGTGGTAATGTGGGTGAATTACGTCGCTGCATTTGCACGAGTGACAGCTAAGTGTACATTTTCTAAGTACATCATTACACTCTTTAGCAGTGGTAAGTTATCCATGCATTCTAAACTTTGAAAGAGACCTGTAGGATTTGTTGTTTGTCATTTTTAAACTATGCATCTTCTGAACAATTTTTTCACACTGGCATGTGATATGCATATTGCATGTTCATAATGGTAGGCATATTGTTTAGTGTGAATATCGTTATTTTTGGTTGAAAGTAATAGGGGGCCTTGCAATCGTCCAAGTGTACAAGCTAATTAACTTCATTTTACCATTATCTTTTTGTGAAAACACTTGTGTGCTATTAAATTCACTTTTTATGTATAAATGACTGGAACACATTTTAGTACCACATCAGTAATTGATTTATTATGTTTGCAATGTCAGTGTACTGAGGTTGTCTTATTTCCTTGAGGCATTGTTAGACTTGTAAATAAAGAAGCTACTAATGATGTTGTTGTGCTGTAGATCAGCACTTTGAATATATTGAAAGTTGTAGGGGTTAACTTCTACTAATAACTACTGCTAGCAGCGGCATCGCCGCTAGCAACCCCCTGTCGTGGGTTCGAGCACTCAACGAGCAGAGAATGAGGTCGTCGCGTTCGCGCGCTAGCTATCTCAGCCATGCCATCGCCGCGCTGCCGCGCGCTTCGGCCCGCGGCCCGACTCTAGGCAGGGCAGCGCGAACCGTCGCACGCGGCTAAAGAGGAGAACATTAGGCGTCACTCTCCGAGCATGGTAATTTAATAAACGTTAAAATAATACAAACAGTAACAAGGTCGAATTAGTCGAATTGAATATAAGGACAGGACAAGAACGATTAACAACACGCGAACGCAAACAAAGGACAGTAACAAAGAACAACACGCGAACACAGAATAACACACAAAAAGAACCATGCAAGGAAGGAGAGCCTAACCCCGGCTAGCGCACCCGCGACCGCGAGCCCTCGGAAAAGGAAAATAGAAGAAGAACATACAGACAGGAGCGTCGGTCGCAGGTCGCCGCCGTGGTCGCTGGGGCTCGCAGAAGCACGCCATCCGACCGATGGCCTGGTCGGCCGGAGGGTCCCAAAAGTACGTGCGCACTTCTCCAAGTCCCAGCGTGTTCTCCCGAGCATCTCAAAAACCAGAAACGCCAGAACGCGCAAACATTCTGGGAATTTCTCGCTGCCCAATGGCAGCCTATGTTAAAACCACATGGAGCGAGGCGGCCAGCCCTCCACAGTGGTGGGTCGCCGCCGCGTCCAGCTGGGAGAGAGGGACGCGAGGAATTTCGTGCAAAGACATGGCGTCGAGCGGGACGCGGCCCCACATCCCTCCCTCCTTAAAAGCCCCCCTAAAAAAACAATACCGACGGTGCCAATACAAAATAAAATCCGCGAACTCCAAACGAAAACAAAGATACGAAAAACAAACGCGACCACAAAACTGCGACAAGTCTCTCTAATGTCCGACGAAGCCAGCGCGCGCCACGGCATCTTCACACGGACCCTGGACGCCGGCCGCGGCAGGTCTCACGTGCCGTCGACCCTGTCGACTTCCTGGCCGCACCAAGTGCCGCGACCACGGCTCCGTCCGCAGCCTCGCCGTCGACGCCGCCCCGCTCCGGACACGCAGACTTCAACCTCCAACTCAGCGCGACAGAAAAACACAACCAAAGAAACAAACAAACAAAAACAGTCGCGCAGCACAAGAACCAAACTCAGTTGCACTAACGAAAAAGAAAACAACACAGGGCTAGAAATCATTCTCAAGGTAGCCAAAACCAAAACCCAAAAAGAAACAATCGGTACGTAAACAGAAATGAACACTTAGCATAAAAACTAGAACAGCGAAGAGAAACTGGAGAAAGCGTAGAAAGAGAAAAAGAGAAAGACTTCTCTGTCAGGTTATCTCTCCGTCTGGAATCAGTCGGGCAGTAACCAATGTAAACGTGGTCTTCGCTAGTGCGACGCCGCATGACCTGACACTAGCGGATAATCCTTCCACGAACGCACTCTGCCCATCCGTGACACAAAACGAAACGGGAGATCCACAACGTGTTGCCTACGGAATGAACAGACGCGGAAGGGACGGCGACAGCTGAGCATTCACACTGCACCGTGCCAAATCGCAGAGCACAGTAACTTCAACTAAAGTCTTCCGCTCTTACGACTGGCTAGAATTATCGCAGGGGCGCGCAATCGCTCTCCTCTGCTGTCGGGGGGTGCCACTGCCGACGCGCGCAAACGCAGCGCTAACCGCAAAGGTGGCATGATACTGTGGCCAAGCTCGTACAGACCGCGCAGAGTGAACCCCTTTTCTCTCCCAGGCCACGGCTACACAAGCCGCTTCAGGCCCACAACTCGCGCTCGTCGCAATACCAGACAACGATACAGCGCGCGCGCCATGTGCAGTACCAGCACATTCAGGCGCCTCGCCTCCCGGAGGCGAAAAACAAAACCGCGAAAGAAACTATTTACATTATGTACACATCGGTCACTCTGCCGTCAACTACGTCGCTCTTCGGGCCACGAAAAAAAGCAAAAGAACAACAAACAAGAAAAAAACCAGATTCCGGAGGTGAGTCCGGTGAGGATAGACCCCCTCTTTCATCCTTTCCCCCCGACCGGCCGGCTGATTAACGCCACAATGGCCTCCTTCTCTCCCGCCGCGGGGAAGCTGAAACGCTCTCCCCTTCTGCGTGCGCGAAGACAGACAGGTGCACGAAGGGCTATTCATGGAAGAAGGGTCTTCCTTCTACTTCTTTGTTCGCCTCAGCGGCCTTTCCGCCATCTTTGCCTCCCTCGGTGCAAGTCGGCCATGTGCAACCGAACAGCGCCGTCAACTTTTAAAGAAAAGAGACTTTCGGCGACCCGGGCAAGAAATAGTGCGTCAGCTATTCTTTCACTGGTTCTG
The DNA here is from genome assembly GCA_013339685.2 of Hyalomma asiaticum. NCBI lineage: Eukaryota > Metazoa > Arthropoda > Arachnida > Ixodida > Ixodidae > Hyalomma > Hyalomma asiaticum. The sequence continues at coordinate 27,237 of JABSTT010003065.1, forward strand.
AATTTTACTGAGGAAAGACGCGCACGACGCGAAGTCTAAAGAAAACCGTTGGACTCACCGACTTGAACGTCGCACGGGAGACACGATGGTCAATCTCCCGGCCATGGCATGATGGAAGCCTTGGTAAATCCAACGAGTTTCCGCCACCAAGAACAAACTGCTGCACCTCGGTGGCAACTTGCATCACGCCTTTCCTCGTCCACGCTTCGCCTCACACAACTTCGAAGCGGGTTACCAATCCGTTTGAGAAGTGACATTTGCCTCTCCTCACACCACGATACAACGACAGAGAAAAAGGATGGACAGACAAAGAAAGATACGGGCGGTACACGGCAGAGACGGCCAACCTCAACCAAAGCGCATTTGACGCTGGGAACCGAACGCAACTTCCCCACTCTGCCGACACCTGCTCGTCGTTAGAGCGACCAAGGGCAAGGCCCCTGGCCCCACTTAGTTGGGCGCCAAAATGTCGGGGTTAACTTCTACTAATAACTACTGCTAGCAGCGGCATCGCCGCTAGCAACCCCCTGTCGTGGGTTCGAGCACTCAACGAGCAGAGAATGAGGTCGTCGCGTTCGCGCGCTAGCTATCTCAGCCATGCCATCGCCGCGCTGCCGCGCGCTTCGGCCCGCGGCCCGACTCTAGGCAGGGCAGCGCGAACCGTCGCACGCGGCTAAAGAGGAGAACATTAGGCGTCACTCTCCGAGCATGGTAATTTAATAAACGTTAAAATAATACAAACAGTAACAAGGTCGAATTAGTCGAATTGAATATAAGGACAGGACAAGAACGATTAACAACACGCGAACGCAAACAAAGGACAGTAACAAAGAACAACACGCGAACACAGAATAACACACAAAAAGAACCATGCAAGGAAGGAGAGCCTAACCCCGGCTAGCGCACCCGCGACCGCGAGCCCTCGGAAAAGGAAAATAGAAGAAGAACATACAGACAGGAGCGTCGGTCGCAGGTCGCCGCCGTGGTCGCTGGGGCTCGCAGAAGCACGCCATCCGACCGATGGCCTGGTCGGCCGGAGGGTCCCAAAAGTACGTGCGCACTTCTCCAAGTCCCAGCGTGTTCTCCCGAGCATCTCAAAAACCAGAAACGCCAGAACGCGCAAACATTCTGGGAATTTCTCGCTGCCCAATGGCAGCCTATGTTAAAACCACATGGAGCGAGGCGGCCAGCCCTCCACAGTGGTGGGTCGCCGCCGCGTCCAGCTGGGAGAGAGGGACGCGAGGAATTTCGTGCAAAGACATGGCGTCGAGCGGGACGCGGCCCCACAAAGTGCAGACGGATCTTTTGCATATAAACATATTTCCATTTATTGGATTAGTCTCTCTTCTAGTTATGCCATTTCATGTTCCTATGTATGAACAGACATTATTCCACATATATGTCGGGTTAAATTGAATTGCTCTTGTACTTGTTTCATTTCTTTCATTTGAATGAGACTATCTACGACAAGTGCCATAATGTATGTGTATAATAAATTTCTTTCTTAAGCTGTTGTTTGTGTCCGAGAAAATATTTCTACCATTCAATAAGGAACTGCAGACAATCTTTTGCAGTCATTTCACTGTGCTCTAAAAGTCATGTAATTCTTCAGTTGTTTCGTGAATATAAGGTGAAAATGCAAATGCCTTTTCTTTTGCACACGTTGGCTCTATGGGGTCCTTTGACTCACCTAAAATGAATACCTTACTCTCCCTGTTAGTAGTCTTGTGACAACACATAAAGAGTCTCTTGACTCAGTTACAGTAGTTATTTTGCAGAGTCGTTCGACCCATTTGGTATGACTACCTTGCTCTATCTTTATAAGAGTCGAGTAACTCTCAGCAGTGGTCGTGCAATCCTTTGGACGAGAGTCCTAGCACTCTTCATAAGAGATGCAAGTGACTCTCTCAGCAGTGGTCACACGATCCTTTGGACAAGAGTCCTAGCACTCTTCGCAAGAGTCAAGTGACTCTCTCAGCAGTGGTCACATGATCCTTTAGAGAAGAGTCCTACCACCCTTCGCAAGAGAGTCAGTGTACACTCTCGCAGCGCCGTGACTCTCCTGCATAAAAGAGAGTTGACGGGTATCTTCAAAGAGAGTCATATATGTGGCAAGCCCTGACTCTCCTAAAAGAGTAAGGTATACCATCTTTTTTCTTAGAGTGTAGCTGTTATGCACGCTTATCTTGATAAGTTCCGGTAAACGGCGCTGCGTTGCCTGAATACGTTGAAAGAGTATGTTGCAGTATACTAGTTTCCCTAATCATAAACAGCCGACGGAAACTGCACATTACTGAAAGAATAGCATGTAAATTTACACGCTACAAGAGTTCGCTCTTGTAGATTTCATACTTGATATCCTTCAGGCCCCAGGAAGATATATTTTCACACTTAATCTAGAAAAATTAGGGACTGAATACCTTGAAATTAAGTTTTAGACCGATAAACTTGTAACCGAACGAATATTCTCGGGCGCAGTCACGCAAGTAATTGAAGCAGCACTTGTTGTCGAGTACATTTATACACAATGCGCAGAAGTTATTCTACAGTCAAACGGTTAGAAGCAAAACGTTTACCAACTGCAATGCGTTTGTGCAGTGTGTTTCCGTGATTAAAAAATCCGACACATCCCACGTGTTGGAGGAGTCGATGTAATGTGAAACTGCCAGTGAGAAAATTTGCTATGCCGTACTGATCGGCACTGAAGTAGGTGTTACGAGTAGGACTGAGTGAAAATTGAGTAGTTTTGTGGAAAACATGGGGTTCCCAGTCACGACGACAGCGCTGTGGCGACTGGAGGGCAGCTCATGGGATGACGTAACGTCGGCACTTGCACTGTTGCAAAGACGCCTGTTTTTATCGAAGTTTCCCGTTTTCATCCATATCACAAACATCATCATCATGAGCTGGGGTATGCTACGGCGTTGAGGAAAGCTGGAGAACATCAAGCGGGGCGAGAGTAGCCGATTCGCATTGTTCCTTGCATTCCTATAGAATAGGAGAACACACACTACAACCGCAATCGACATTAGCGCCATCGCCACTAATGCTAATGTAATAGGTTTACATAAAAAATGTGCCGCGTTGCAGGAGCGCCCACAAATGTTTTTTTCCGTTACCCCCATATTTCTCAATGTGAAATAAAGAATGATTGATTGATTGATTGATTGATTGATTGATTGATTGATTGATTGATATGTGCTACAGTGCAGGCTTGGCACCTCGACGACCCGGGTTCGAGTCCAACCTTCTACAGCGCGTAGTTGCCTTAGGTCATTACAACCCCTTTATCTGCGTCTGTACACTGGCATAAATTTAATGCCAAGTTAGAATATTAATTATCATTCCACGAGAATATGTATTCTAACAATATTTCGGTCATCTATATTGGTAATTGATCTAAATACTCTAAACGAATAACATTTAATCAGGCGAATTCATGATCTTTAGAGGCACTTGCATGATGTTACTCTTCTATTTCGTTTTGATGTGTGTTTTTGTTAAAGCAGTTGTGAGGTTACTGTTTTCTTCCCATTGTATTGATGTAGACCACCCCTGAAATAATCCTGAATTGGGCTGTAGTATTTGAAAACAAATAAATGAATATGTGGCGCATGCTCGCATAAGTCGGGGCAAGCACTGCAGGTGTGACACCTAATCTTACCATCGATAACCGTGACATGCACAGTTATATCAAGTTACTAACTTCAACGTTTGCTATTCCGGCTGGTCATACGCTCATACCCTATCAATCCAAGTTCGATGCATAGCAAGTGAACCGGTAGAGCAGCGTGACCTAGGAGGTTAGATAGGTGGATAAAAAGATAGACATGGTCAAAGGTTTTGGAGATCACCGAGAAATGCTTCGGATTTAAAATACCAATAAAGCACACATCTAGCACACTCAAAATGTTATGAATACTGCACAAATCGACAGAGGTAAAGTGAAATAATAGCCGAGTATCCGTCATATATGGCGCATAAACCTACGCATAGTAAAATGGCGCGTATAAAAATGTTATAAATAGTCAAGTAGCTGAAGCAACCAAAATAAATAGTTTAGGGCAAGAAAAACTGTGACAGAGCAGTGCGAGCATCTGCAGATACTGACTTGAGAAAGAAGGAAATAGTAGAGAGGGAAAGGCAGGGGGGGGGGTTAATCAGCGTAGGGCAAGTTTTATGCTACGCTGCACAAGGGGGAATGGATGGGGGAGATTGAAAGTTGAAAGAACAAAGAGAGAGAGAGAAATGGAGGAGATAAAGCACATAGAGCCAGTGGCTACAGTATGGTATGCGACGTCACTGTTATAGTCAATTGCGGAAGTCTGTTATCTTCAGGAACATTATGAGTCACTTCACCGCATTCAGTTTCGGTGGTTTGTAGGGTGGACATTCCAGAATGGCATCCGCCGACATCTCTCGTAGATCAGGGTGAGTAAGACCGGACGGCAGTGATTGTCTCTGCGTGTTATATCGAAGTGATGATGATTTGTGGGGCTTAACGTCCCAAAATGAGTTCTGATTGTCAGAGACGCCGTAGCGGGGGGCTCCGAAAATTTCGACCACCTGCGGTTCCTAAACGTGCACTGACATCGCACAGTACACGGGCCTCAACATTTCGCCTCCATCGAAATGCTGCCGCCGCCTTAGCGATTCGATCCCGCGACCCTCGGAACAGCTGCCGAGTACCATAGCCACTGGACCACCGTGGCGGGGCTTACATCGAGAACAGTCGCATACGACGTATTTCAGCGTCTCTTCGCGACGACAGCAGGCACAAAGCCCGCGGCTATTCCAATCATAAATGAATAGTTCGTAAGAACCGCTCTTAACCACAAATGATAAAGCAGGGTGGCTTTGCTCGGCAGAGTTCAGTTCGCACTTGAAAATACTGCAACGGGGACAGGAGGTGCTCCCGACTGGTCTCAATGGTTTGGCGGATACTGATGAAGATCGAAACAAGCCAAGGGTGGTCGGTGCCAGGAAGGAAAACGTCGCTCGACAAACACCCCTTTTACTTTATCTTGAATTGATTTATCGCCGCTCATTCACATTTTCTTTGACAGATGGCACCAAGAGGCCGTGAGCGAAACAAAAAAAAAAACGTCCTGCGGCAGGTGGCGCATTGGCAAGAACAGTAGGATGTGTTATCATCGCTGAACTTAAAGACAACTATTGCTGCTTAGATGCACATGTTCAATCAGGTGCTTTTCTATCGTGCCTGACAAAGCAGGTATAACACCCGTGTAGTAAAGTTGGTCAGTGATCACGCATGTGACGAGCTCGGACCTTGCCTGCTGCAAACGTGACGTTTGGCTTTCCCTCAAGACCTTGGTTGGTAGCACGCTCGTGATGGCGGGACTACGTGCAATTCTGCTCCCGTAAAGAGCAAATACTGTAACCCTACTTTATTCCTTCAAGACGCATTGTTCAGTGGGAAAATCTTGATCCTATGGGGCATATACGCCGAATTGCTATAAATGTTGTACAGAACACAGGATAGGCAGTTAGGACAGTAGTGCCGATTTTAGGGGCGAAGCTCCTCATAGTCTAACCTCGTCCTGCGTCAGGCGTCAGGCGTAACCGGCGTGCCGGGAGGCACGCGCTCGCCCTCGGCGCGTGCCTCCCGGCGCGTGCCTCTCTCTCTCTCTCTAGCTCCCGGCGCGTGTCTCCCGGCGCGTGGCTC